>JADWQK010000434.1:0-148804 GCA_017933935.1 Sesamia nonagrioides
TTTAAGTAATGCCAGTCTTGAGTAAGGTTCTGTAATACGGTCCTTAGTCTCAAACTATTAAATATACCTCCAAATACCCATATCTTTTTGCTGTCTTTGACATGAGTTTGGAATTACATTTTGATCATGGCTAAAATATCTACTGTTACCCGCGACTTTAACTTGGAAACTAACTTGTATTCTTTATAAAACAAGTCAAGGTGTTATGTTTGCCAAATTTCATTCATACCCGTTTGCCATTTTAGCGTGAAAATGTAACAAACAAGCTTACTTTCCCATCCATACTATCCATACTAATATTATAAATGCGAAAGTAACTCTGTCTGTCTGTCTGTCTGTCTGTCTGTCTGTTCGTCTGTCTGTTACGCTTTCCCGCCTAAACCTCTCAACCGATTTTGATGAAATTTGGCACAGACAATCTTTAGACCCTGAGAAAGAACATAGGCTACCTTTTATCCCGGAAAAAATTGATGTTCCCGAGGGAAATCTAAAAAGCGCGATATAACCGAACTCCACGCGGGCGGAGCCGCGGGCGGAAAGCTAGTTTATAATATTAGTAAGGATGTCAGGATCTGATAAAAATAATGTAAAGCTCAGAAAAATTCTCTTTTTATAACTCTCATATAATACAGCTAAATGTGTCGAGATTTTTATTCACATTTTCGTGTCCAAAATGTAATTCTACGTGTATGAAACGCGCGGCTCTCACATTGTACGTCTGCCGCATACTAACCGCCGTCATTACGGGTTTATTATCTTTTTGTCATGCTCAATGTGATTGGAATGAAGTTTAGCGTGAATGTGATCATAAAGACAGTTTGAAGATTTTTAAACGAAGAAGTTATATATTTTTACTAGCTTTCCGCCCGCGGCTTCGCCCGCGTGGAGTTCGGTTATATCGCCCTTTTTATATTTCCCTCGGGAACATCAAATTTTTCCGGGATAAAAGGTAGCCTATATCCTTTCTCAGCGTCTTAAAGATTGTCTGTGCCAAATTTCATCAAAATCGGTTGAAAGGTTTAAGCGGGAAAGCGTAACAGACAGACAGACAGAGTTACTTTCGCATTTATAATATTAGTATGGATGCTCATTTTGACGTCTGCCAACTCGCACTAGACCCGCGTGGTAGGTACTCACTACTCCCCCTCTCACAGAGTCGAGTATGTACACTCACGCACAGGTGTACTACCTACATTAGCTGTGCCCCGTAGTTTTAGCCGCGTGAGTTGCGACCTATGGGAATATCCGGATAAAAAGTACCAAAGTCAAAGTACCTAGGTAATATGGTACATGGTATAAAATTTGTGCTGTATCGCTATATTTTGCCATGCGAGGCATACAAATTTATTAAGAACAAAATTAGAGTAAAATCAAAATCAAAAGTCATTTATTGAAATTAGGCTGAGAGTCAGCACTTTTTGAACGTCAATATTACATAAGACAGTCCCCCAAAACGCCCACCCATCGACACTTCCTAGTGCTTTCGCTGGGAAGAAGAAGTGGCAAAAGGTGTAAAGTGGCAAGTGGTAAAATTATAACGATTGAATATTTTCTTATTTTATGCACTTTTTTTTTTTGGATGGGCTTAATAAACTAGCGCACTTTACCATCAACGATAGCATCTCTGCTTACCATCAAGCGGGATTACAGTCTAGCACTAGATTAAATTTAAAAAAAAAAATGCTGTACTAAACTTTGACGTATACCTTAACTACACGCAGGTGCGACGAACGTACATTTAACGGTCTTGTATAATTAATAGCCAAAGCTAATTCCCCAGGGATAGTCAAAAACGTATAATATGCTTGGTATGCTAGTAGATAGTAGATTCTGTAGAGGCCATGTAGGCTTCCCCATGCGACCTTTGTGAATATTTTATGAGTTGATGACATGTGGACTTTCGGGTGCATAAATACCTAAACTGGATTTGATGAAAGAATAGTTATTTATGCCACTGTCAAGCAACGATAGGTGGTAGGCCATAACATCGGCTGCCAGAAGAAGTTACCACCCACCAGGCATAAAGTATTGCTGCCAAGCGATTCGTCGTGTTCCGGCATGATGTCTAGTGAAGCCGTACGGAGGACGGGTCTGAGCAGTTGTGTTGCGATGTGTGGCGGGTACGATGCGCCAAATGTTATTGTGTCGGGAGTTTGGTCGTGGAGAGTCTCCAGATCAATCTCCCTCTAGCGCAGTTTCGTTTGGTCGTGTTGGTCTTGGGTTTAACATTTCATCACCTTTTTTTTTTTTTTTCGGGGTGGAAATCCTCATAGGATGTCCGCCGCCCTGGGGTTGGGCTCCCCCGGGCAGTGACAACATTGCATCACCTCGCTCAACTGCCGTCATCCTTCCTATTCCTTCGTTTTTTAAGTGAATAGGCTTAATAAACTAGTGCGCTTTACCATCAACGATTAAATCACTGCTTACCGTCAGGCGGGATTGCAGTCAAGCACTAGTTTATAATTATTAAAAAAAAATGATAGGTATTGTAATATGAGTGACAGTTTATGCCACGAAGCGAAGCTGAGTGGCACAATAGATCAGCACGAGTATTACTTACAATAGCTGTTTGCGACAGTGGCATGCAAAACTTTTTCTACGACCTTGAAATAAATAAAAATACCTACTTACAAAAACCGTCAATGTTGAACTTTTTTAGGAATTATAGTAATTTACATTCTGGGTGGTACAACTATTGTAGTAAGATATTGTCCATTTCGATATTATCACTGATATTCCTCATTTTCAAAACAATTTTATTTATAAATGCAGATAGAAGTTAACAGTGGTGCGAAAATAGCGCGGTGCATACCGCAATGTTGTTTTGTTGTTATAGTCCCACAAATGAAAGGCAAAGGCATATCCATACAGCCTAATAACATGCGATGTTTAGTCGTGACGCAAATACGCGCGCTTTTTGGCTTAGTCATATGCTGATGTTTTGATGCCATAGCCATAAAAAAAAATTAAAAAGTTTCATTGTAGTACGGTTTACCTGTGTGGAAATGGTCATTGTAATACGACTTGGCAGGAATGAGTACTATTGAGATATGACTTATGGTTATGTATTAAGCAAATTACCAAATGGTCGTAGAAAAAAGTAATAATATATCTTTTGATAGACATAGTTAGTTTGTATGCCAATTTAGGTTTTCTTTATAAATATTTCTAAATAATAGCACCACATGGCGTATTATTACGAGATATGTCGTTATTTTGAAGAAAACGTTTATGTAGTAGTATATAAATCCAGCAGGAGCGACGACATCAAAAAGGTGGCTGGTAGTGGCTGGCGGAGAACTGCTCAGGCTCGGCTTGTTGGCATGCCATGAAAGAGGCCTATGTCCAGCAGTGGACGAGTGAGAGGCTGATGATGATGATGATGATGACCTAGTTACTGGGTGATACAATAGCCCTTGATAAGACAGGTTGTCAGACTTACGGATAGCCGAAAACCCGTAACGACTGCATAAGATCCAAGAATGACAACCAGGACCAACAGCTCAACGTACTTTCCGAAGCACGGAGAGTTCTTGAATTGAATAAATAAATAAATATATACGGACAAATCACACAGATTGAGCTATCCCCAAAGTAAGTTCGAAACTCGTGTTATGGGATACTAACTCAACGATATTATATTTTATACTAGATACATACATAGATAAACATCCAAGACCCAGGCCAATCAGGAAAAGATCGTTTTCCATCATGACCTGCCCGGGGATCGAACCTGGGGCCTCCACGTCGCAAGCAGGCGTGTTGACCGCTGCGCCACGGAGAATGACCATGAACACTCTCCATATAAATTTCAGATATAACTATAAAAATTAAATTAGAATAGAAAAGAATTCTCTTTATTACGTACACCATATAAATTACAGAACATAAATATGAAGATTTTACAAAAAGTGACAAAATGGGCTGTCTTACGAGATAAAGATTCTATTCTATCTCTGTGCCAAATATCCAAATCCGTGCAGTCGTTTTTCCTAAAAGAGTCATCATCATCTCAGCGTTAATCCCAGTTGCATCCGTAGCTTTTTCCGCTTTGGAGTCCGAGGTTCGCTTTACCAGTCGTAACTGCAGATTTTTGGCTAATCTTAGATATTTTCCGTGAAGCGACTGCCGTCTGACCTCCACAACCCGAAGGCGATATCTAAGCATTACAGTTAAACAAATTGTTAGACTTTAGAGGGCTCCAACAACCCGTAACGACTGCCACTAGAGGTTCGTATGGCAACCGGGACCAACGGCTTAGGCTTGCTTTCCGAGGCCGAACAGACCAGTGCAAATATTCATGCATACAAATATTTGCACTATGCGGGGATCGAAACCGTGCCTCCTTGTCCTGTCCTTTTTCTTAAAAGAGTAACAAACCTCAATCCATACTCGTATACTTTCGCCTTTATAATATTACTAGGATTGCCACAATCTCTACCAAGGACTAAAGATAAAAACCGTAAAGTATGTCTTGTTTGTCGCGTCTAGACTTTACGTCTACAACTCTTGGGTGACCTAATCGATTGCCATTAATTTAGTGAAAACATACGTTACGGCGGTAAAACTATAAAGATTTATAGGGCATCCGTTAAACTGCAAGAGAATGTTATTTATAGGGCATCCGTTAAACTGCAAGAGAATGGCATGTATAGGGCATCCGTTAAACTGCAAGAAAAAGGCTTGTCAGATATCTTTCATGATCATATATCAAAGATACCTACAGGGTGGCAGACGCTTCGACATGCTATTTATGACAGACACAGAATTATACGTGTAATTAATGTATGCAAAATATTCTAAAACATTATAAATGAATAACGTCGAAAGTTTTTACCTATTTTCCTCAGTACGAAACTAAATTTTTAAGGAGGTGGCTAGAATCAATAGGGTATTTGACTAAAAAAAACTAATTAGTCCGGCAGACAGATTTCCAGATACTAGACACCTATTTTTTCTTTTTTCATATAAACAAAAAATGAAGACGACACCGCGCGTTGAAAACTCGTGTGACGTCACAGGATGGTACACTTTTTAGCGACCAGTGACGTCACCAGCCACCACTCCTGATCTTTGATGCCTTTTATATTTGTCAATTTTTGTTTATATGAAAAAAGAAAAAAAAAGTGTCCAGTATTTTTTGGAAATTTTTCTGACGGACTAATTTGTTTTTTTTTTTTTGTCAAATACCCTATTCTGTATCTGTTGACGTTCAAAAATGTTTTTATGTGTCTATTTGAGATTCATTTCAATTTGAATTCAGTAGCTACATTGTTGCACTGATATGAAATTTCTCGTCGATTATTAAAAATAATTCTGTTCCATACACACCATCATACAGTGAGGTGCTGACAATACGACAATAAATGAAAATACAGACCATGCTGGTTCATAGGAATAATCCTGAAAAATAGAAAAAAACCTAGAATCAAAAATAAAAAAAAATTAAAATTTCAAACAAAATCGCATAAAATTGCAAACGGAATAGAACATCCCTTAAAATATTGGTTCAATGACCTCCGATCAGCGGGCGACAGCGCGTTCCTGTATCGACTTGCTTTTTCGCGCCATTATTATTAAAGTTTAGTACCGCTGGATGTGGCGGTCATCGACCTCTAAGCGCTTCCTTATCAACATGTACATCATGTAGAAAACGTGAAAAATTAAAAATAATTTCCTGTGACTAAACTAATGGATACATTTATATATATATTTTTATGGGTAGACTGAGAATGTGTTGTGGTACACGATGTTTAATTTATTGCGTATTGTCAGCACCACTCTGTATATCCATAATCTACTATTTTCATGTTTAAAGTTTGAGCACTGGTTAAAAAATAAATCGGTCATCAAGAGAATAACCTACATCATATTTTGTATTGTAACGGAGGCCTTGTTAGTGGAGGCGGAGGCGGATGCGGAGGCAACTAGTGTCACCTCCGCGGAAGCGGAGTTCAACGGAGGCGGATGCGAAGATGAAAGTAGATATAGAAAAAATTTAAAATTATGGTTAATCAAAACATTTTTCTTATTTTAAATGCCTACATTAATAGTAGTACACTTAGCAAAAAAATATTACCCTCTAGTAATGAAAATTAAGGAGAAACAAATTGTATTTGCCGCATTCCCATCTCGCACTAGTTGATTCTTGAGCATTTCGCGGTCAAATCCGGCCGGACGGTTGTCGAGCGTCGCAGCTTGCTCGTTATTTTATAAATACGTAAATAAACCTCCGCAAAAATTGTGCGGAGTCGAAGGCGGAAGCGAAGATACGATTTCTTGCGGAACTTCCGCAGTAACGGAAGCGGAGGCGAAGCTCCATTACATCCCTAATCATATTGTCAACGATTGATTTACTCCATAAATATCTATAGTCTATGTTATACATGTTCCATAAAATTTCCAATATTCCAGTAGCAGCGAATCCATATTTTCTTCAGTAGATTTTATTAAATGCGGCTTATAAAGTTTGTATGAGACTGATATCGAATTCATCCTTTTGTAATCAGCTTGGGTCTCTTTCCTGTATCTTATCAATTCCTTCAGCACCCTAATTGCCTAACACACTATTGCTATCAGTTGGAATCATTTTGAAACTTATTGCTATTTCATTGCTCTCTATGATTGAAAATATATCCGCTCAATAACGTAAATAAGGCAATGAATGCTGCTGAACTGTTAAAATGAAACGCATTGCTACTGATATTGTGTTACGCAATTACCCTGCTGAATTACATCGGTCAGAAGAACTTTGTGACCCCTTTATTTGTCAACCACTTTTACCCGACATAGTTAGGGCAATACCCTTCGTATGAATAACAATATTTTTTCCTTTTTTCCCCATTTATTTCGCGAATCTTTCCTTATCTTTTATGGAATAAGATATATGTCATCATATCCGGCGGCAAAATAAATGAATTTTATTACTTATACAAAAAGAAATGTATTTTTTATTATGGGCCATTCTTGGTAGATTTACATTTCTGTCTCCTTTTGTAAAAATGAAATTGATTTTATTATAATATGACGAATCCAGTGTAAAATTCACTCTTTCTACGTAGTAAACAGAGTAATAGTATCCTCCCACCAGACAGTGTTATCTAGATGATCTGATAGAGATAGAGATCTGACGATTGTTGTCAGGATTTTGTACGTTAACTGCACTGCAATTTCTGCTTGCGCGATGCAGAATTTTTCATGACGTCAAAGCGATGCGTAGTTCGCTCATGGATATGTAGATGCCGCTACAAGCTTTTTGTTTTGTCAGATCTTGTTTCATTGATTATGTTAGGATGATTGATACAGGGTAGCTGTCTGCGAAATGTTTTGATAGATTAGGTCATCAATATTTTGCGATGGACGCGCTCCTTTCGTTAACGGATATGAACATAATAGGTATCTATGTGAAACGTTGGTACTCGGAACAGATTAATTTGATTGAGCATTTTCTGACTGATTGAGTATTCTTTAGCTTTATAATATAAACAGCAAAATATGTATTTCTTTCTCCAAAAAATAGGAGACAAGCGGCGTCTAGTCATGTCTGCGAAATGTTTTGATAGATTAGGTCATCAATATTTTGCGATGGACGCGCTCCTTTCGTTAACGGATATGAACATAATATATACATAGATACCTATGTGAAACGTTGGTACTCGGAACAGATTAATTTGATTGAGTATTCTTTAGCTTTATAATATAAACAGCAATATATGTATTTCTTTCTCCAAAAAACAGGAGTCAAGCGGCGTCTAGTCATTTTGCAGTACTTCACACCTGGGCAGCTTCTAATGTTATACAAAGCACAGGTCCGTTCGTGTGTGGAGTACTGCAGCCACATTTGGGCTGGTGCTGCCAAGTGTCACCTGGCCACTTTGGATTCAGTGGAGAGACGTGCAAAGAGGCTGATTGGTGACCCTGATCTAACTCGAGTCGGTCTCCAAAGCCTAGAGCACAGGCGTAGAGTAGCCAGCCTTTCGGTGTTCTATAGGATGCATTTCGGGGAGTGTGCGATGGAATTGCATGATTTAATTCCCCCATCTCCGTTCCACCAGCGGACGACCCGTCGTACGGCTGGTTTCCACCCTTACGTTGTTAACACCACTACGATCCGGACGAAGCGTTTCGCCTCCTCCTTTATACCGCGTACATCGAGGGACTGGAATAGTTTGCCAGCGGCGGTGTTTCCGTCGGACTACAATTTGAGTGTCTTCAAGGCTAGAGTGAATAGGCTCTTAATAAACTAGTGCGCTTTACCATCAACGACTGCGTCACTGCTTACCATCAGGCAGGATTGCGGTCAAGCGCTAGTTTATAATATAATAAAAAAAAAGATGTTTAAATTGAAATTAGTTACCGAAGAAATATTTGTATAGTCTACAAGTAGTTGTTCCGGATCTGGCTGTTTGTGTATGTGAGTTTATATGTTTTACACTCACCCACGATACAAGAGTAATTTCTAGTGTGGGACAACGTTTTTTTTTTAAAACAAACGACTGATTTCGGTGGCCTAAGCCAGGTCTAAAATCCTAACATTACTCCTAGCCCTTTACTAGTTTTGGAATACGACGACTTGGATATATGTAGACAGAGTGAGTCTAACATTTGTATAGTCTACAAGTAGTTGTTCCGGGTCTGGCTGTTTGTGTATGTGAGTTTAAATGTTTTTACTGTAATTTCTAGTGTGGTTAAATCGTTTTTTTTTTTTTTTTTTGTTTTGGAATACGACGACTTGGATATATTTTGATAGAATGAGTCTAACATAGTCTCATAGAGTGATTTAACGGTTGATTTCATCATGAATCATCATCATCATCTCAGCGTTAATCCCAATCGCATCCGTAGCTTTTCAGCTTTGGAGTCTGGGGAATTTTGGCTAAACTTCGATATTTTCCGTGAAGCGACTACCGTCTGACCTCCACAACCCAGGCGATATCTAAGCATTGCAGTTAGACCAATTGTTAGACTTTTGAGGGCTCCAACAACAACGACCGTATCGTTTGCCATTGCCGTTCGTATGGCAACCGGGACCAACGGCTTAACGTGCTTTCCGAGGCACGACCAAACCAGTGCAAATATTCATATTCATGCATACAAATATTTGCACTGTGGGGGATCGAACCCGCGCCTCCTTGCGCAACGGCCGCGTTCGCTACCGCTACGACACGGAGGCTGTTTTCAACTAGAATGATGTAATCAAATTTTTGTAACAATAACTTGAAAATTTAAAAGAGTGTCCATGGAGTTTCTTGCCCGTTCTTCTCCATAGGTACCTACTCTTTAGAATGGGCGACTAGCTTCATCTTATTGACTGACCGACCTTCTGACAATTCAAAAGTGCCTGTAACTGGTTTGTTAGAAATAAATGATTTGATTTGAACTCAATAGAATTATAACACTTCTATTATTCACAAAAAAAAAAACTTACTTATTCAAATTGAAAACACCAAGCTAGGTGCATTATGGAAATTTATAGCTTTTTTGTCCTTGAGCAGGTCATAGACCTATGAAACTGATTAATAAACTTGTCTAGACAAAACTATAGTCATACGTAACTTGTCAAATCAATAAACGTTGCCATAAGGGAGTCGAATGTGGTAAACATATTCCGATCGAATAAAAACGTTTACGGTATTGTGCTGGAGGCACCAGGCCAGCCTTTCGGTGTTCTATAGAATGCATTGGATTTGGATTCGGAGAGTGTGCGCGGGAATGACATGACATTCCGCCAACATCGGACGACCCGTCTTACGGCCGTCGGATGGTCGTTGTTTTGGCAGAGTTTTGCCCTGCACCGAGGGCATCGGTCATGACCTGATAGTGCGACGTATGATTTGGTAGCCTGTTCTGTGAAATTGCACGATTTAATTCCCCCGTCTCCGTTGCATCATCGGACGACCCGTCGTACGGCGAGTTTCCAACCTAAGGTCTTCGTGCCATGAGTTCAAACATACACCCCCTAATCGGACGGACCAATGGGCGGTCTGAACGATCCCATCGTTCAGACCACCCATTGTTCCGTTCGGTCCAAACGATTCCAACCAGTCGCAATCATTTGACAAAAATGTGTTCGTCGATTAGGGGGCTGATTTCATTAGAGTGTCCTAAATTGACGTCGCAACTAATCGTGCGAGCACATGAAATGCTTAATAACGATCGTACGCATAGTACACTCTGATGAAAGCTGTATGTTTGAACTCATCGCACGAAGACAACGTATCGTGTCATCGTGCGATCTACGCCAATTAGGACGACGCCTTACGTTGTTGACACCACTACTATCCGGACGAAGAGTATCGCCTCGTCTTTTATACCGTGGACATGGAGGTACTGGAATAATTCAGTATTCCCATCAGTTTACAATTTAGCTACATATCAACAAGACTAGAATGAATAGGCTCTTAATACACTAGTTCGCCTTACCATCAATGATTGCATCACTGCTTACCATCAGGCAGGATTGCGGTTAAGCACTTGTTTATAAGGTTTAAAAAAAAATAAGAGAAATGTTTGGATAAACATTTTTGCAGGTCAAGTAAGTGTCGTGTTCCGGGATGATGTCTGGTGTAGCCGTACGGAGGACGGGTCTGAGCAGTGCATGTGAGCTGGGTACGATGCGTCAAATGTCGTTGTGTCGGGAGTTTGATCGTGGAGAGTCTCCAGATCAGTCTCTCTGGCGCAACATCGGTTGTGTTGTTGGGTTTAACATTGCATCAACTTTTTTTTTTTGGTGTGGAAGTCCTCAATCGATGGCCGCCGCCCTGGAGAACATTGCATCACCTTTACTCAACTGCCGTCTTCCTTTCTAGTCACTCAGTTTTTTTTTCTTAGTGAATAGGCTCTTAATAAACTAGAGCGCTTTACTATCAACGATTGCATCACTGCTTACCATCAGGCGGGATTGCGATCACGCACTAGTTTATAATAAAAAAAAGTGTGACGGTGCGGCGAATGTACAAGTATCTCCCGGGATCTCGACTCATCGTCCGGAAAGTAGGGTTTTAGTCGGTAGGAGTCAGGCATATCACACCGTTATTCTCAGATTCAGTGTATTCATAAGGAATTTTCAACAATTAAAAAAACGGCACGTTAGTGTCCAAAAGGTTCGAAGTCCTACATCTCTTTTACGTAATGTGGTTTTGTCAAAAAAAAAAAATAGTTTTACAAAAGAAATTAAACATTCACGTTGCCGACCGCTGATCGAAGGCCTGTTTACTATGAACACTTCTTAATCATGAAAGCCATGCCAATTCCTCACCTTATAGAATAGAATAAATACTCTTTATTATGTTCACCATAGAAACTACTGAACATAACTACGAAGATTTTACAAAGGTTCGGTCACACATGGGGCGGTCTTATCGCTAAGAGCTATCTTGTACAGACAACCCCTTATCGACATACCTAATAAGGTAGGTATGTAATTGACGTAGTTGGATCTGATCATAAAGTATACTCTTATATCTACTAATAACACAATTAACACAATTGGGCTGTACTTATCCTAAAAAATAATTTAATGTCCATCAGATTTATAAAATATTATTAAACACGTATTTTTTACTTTTTTTTTCATTCAAATACTTAGGAAGATATATTGATTTGAAATGTCGCATGACGTCACGCGTAATTAACCCCCAGTCCGTAATTTTAATACGCTGTATCTCAGTAGTTTTTGGTAATTTCGACAAAATAAAAAATACGGGTCTTATTTTTTTTATTATCTATATGACGGACTAATTATTTTTTTTATTTTCATACCTTGGATACATCCCTATTGAGTGGTTTGAAAACTACATGTTGTCCGTATGGTTGATATTTAAGTACCTTCCCGTAAAAGAGACACGATATTGACTTAGTTTGAACGTGGTACGATTTCGAGTGGAATATTACAGAAAGAGAATTGGGACCAGCTGACTTGTCTCACTATAGATATCAAATGCTTTCGCTTTGACACCCGACCCCTATCACTAATCAAGCTCAAACTTTATTGAACCCGCACATAATAGAATAGAATGGAATACTCTTTATTATAGTCGTGATGGCCTAGTGGTTGAAACACCAGCCTCTCAAGTATGAGTGCGCAGGTTCGATTCCAGGTCAGGCAAGTACCAATGTAACTTTTCTAAAGGTATATGTACTTTCTACGTATATCTTGGACACCAATAATGAAGGTGAAGGAAAACATCTTGAAGAAACCTGGACTTTAAATCTGAAATCGCCAACCCGCATTGAACCCCCCAACAACAAGAAGGAAACTCAAGCATTGATCTCTACTTAAACATTACTTAAAACTAGTTTTAACCAATCAAGTGGCTTGAATCGAGACTTAAGTAAAGCTTGAGTTTTGAGTAACGTTCTGTAATACGGACCTTACTGCAATAAAGTTCAAAAGTGGTAATCCACTTTTGACCCTTACTGTATACTATATTATTACTATATTTATGTTCTGTAATCTTATGGTGTAGCCGTAAGATTACAGAACATAAATATAGTTTTACTGACACAATGGGCGGCCTTAGAAGAAGAGCGATCTTTTATGGACAACCATATTTACTTAATACTGCGTTTAGTATGACACCTTTCAGAAACTTGGTACAGTTAAGCTCATAAAAATTCAAGCAGCCCAGAATTGCTGCAGCTTGGTGAACTAACTTATTTATGAGGTTATGTATACTTTGATGCTGGCTGGTGAAATAAACTAGCGTTGCTCACTAAAGTATCGTACTCAATTTTTATTTCTTATTCCAAGTTGTTTGCTAGAAAAGATGAATAAAGTCGGCCCCCAGAAGGAAATCTAGTTCGAGACTTATGATATAATATCTACTTGATGAGTTAACACGATTCACGTTGGAAGTTTTGCATAATTACCTGCATCTAAAAACAAGTTAATATACAATATGTTAAGAAAACCCTGTCCGACCCGTGAAGGTATTGTCAGGTATCGATAAGTGATTCTACTAATGCTCATAAAGCCGGGCTAAACTTAAAAAAAAATCACATTAAAAATAAATATTATTTCACGAAAGGAGATAAATTAATACATGTGCGGTAGACAATACATGCGCGGGCGAAAGGGGGCAGGGCACGCGGTACGCGGTTGTATCGTTATTCACTCATAATAATACCGACAAAAATGGTGGATGGTCACTTTTTAAAAAAATACCGAATTTTGTGAAAGTTGGAATTAATTCACGGAAAAAAAAAGATTATTTCAGAATTAATTAGTAGGTATTGTTACTATGATGAATATCTAAAATTTCATATTATATTTGGTCAAGTATTTACCTAACCTTTATTATCCTTATGGGTCGGACGGGGTTTTCCTTACATACTGTGTATACTTATAATCATCATCATCAACCTTTTTTTTATCGTCCCACTGCTGGACACAGGTCTCCTCTCATACAGAGAAGGATTGAGCGTAATCACCACGCTTGCTCAATGCGGGTTGGCGATTTCAGACTTAAAGTCCAGGTTTCCTCAAGATGTTTTCCTTCACCTTCAGTCATTGTTGCCCAAGATATACTTAAAAAGTACATATAACTTTAGAAAAGTTACATGGGTACTTGTCTGACCCGGGATCGAACCCGCGCACTAATACTTGAGAGACTGATGTTTTAACCATTAGGCCACCACGACTTCTTACTAATTTGATGCTTGACTTGATACTTATAATACTTGGGAAAAAAAAATGTGATATGGGCTTTGTATAAGGTCACTATGAGGCGCGAATATTACATTTCATTTGACATTGTGTGTAACAACCAGAATTGCCCTTCTAAAATGAAACATGCAGCATTTAAATAAGTAAATAAACACTACCCGAATCTTCAATACATTATCAGCTCGACACAGTCGACACCAACAATCAATGCTTGTCAAATGGAACCACAAACCAAGAGACATTCAACCTCAGAACACCTTGGCAACACAATTTATCACTGACAACTGTGTACCAATACATTTAGATACACGTCGAAAAAGACAGCCATGTGAGGTTTCACAAAACAGACCCCCTAAGGCATTTGTCCCACAACCAGCGATTAATGAGAAGCAGGTAAAGATGTGTCATGGTGGCCTAGTGGTTAAAACACCAGCCTCTCAAGTATAAGTTTGCGGGTTCGATTCCAGATCAGGCAAGTACCAATGTAACTTTTCTAAAGTTATAAATGTTGTCGTGTAACGACAAGAAAAGACTTTAGAGGGAGACAGTATTTATTAAGTATACAGAAAAGACAAGATGGAAGTATAAAAATGAATAATGTAGATGAATGATTGATGGGTGATGGTGAAGGGCGGCCCCTGGTGGACCGGCGGCAGTTACGGGGGAGCGGCCCTGGCGGACCGGCGACAGCAACAGACGAGCGGCCCTGGCGGACCGGCGACAGCAACAGACGAGCGGCCCTGGCGGACCGGCGACAGCAACAGACGAGCGGCCCTGGTGGACCGGCGACAGCAGCGGACGAGCGGCCCTGGTGGACCGGCGACAGCAACGGACGAGCGGCCCTGGTGGACCGGCGACAGCAACGGACGAGCGGCCCTGGTGGACCGGCGACAGCAACGGACGAGCGGCCCTGGTGGACCGGCGGCAGCTGCAGAGGAGCGGCCCTGGTGGACCGGCGGCAGCTGCAGAGGAGCGGCCCTGGTGGACCGGCGGCAGCTGCAGAGGAGCGGCCCTGGTGGACCGGCGGCAGCTGCAGAGGAGCGGCCCTGGTGGACCGGCGGCAGCTACGGAGGAGCGGCCCTGGTGGACCGGCGTCAGCTACAGAAGAACGGCCCTGGTGGACCGGCGGCACCTACACGAAGAACGGCCCTGGTGGACCGGCGGCAGCTACAGAGGAGCGGCCCTGGTAGACCGGCGGCAGCTACAGAGGAGCTGCCGGCGGCAAAGGGCGGCAAGGCAGCTCCAGGCGCACCAGGCCGCGACTCAAGCTGAACTCAAAAAAAACTGTCAACGTTCTGCGAGGGCTTCCGAAGAAACCTCGCAGAACAGCATTCCACAAAATTTTGAATATTTGAATATTTAAAAGTAATATAAAATACCGTGAAGGAGTTCGGCATAACAAATCCGATAGAAAGATAGCAGGCAGTTAAGAATTTAGAAGAAAAAAAAGGTTGTCATAGAGACATATTCAACAGCGTTGTCAAAAACTGTCATAACAATGAAAATATTATTGTAAATATGTAAATATAACTACATATTAAATTATAGCGTTGTTTTGTGTAGGAAAAATGAATACGGCACAGCACCGGTACAACTTCTTACGCCTAGTTATCGCCAAGTCGCCGAAACTTAGGCTTGAAGTTGAGGACCGTGTCTGTAAGCAGAATAATGAGTCTTGGTGTAGTTAAAATATTATCAGAACAGCGCCTCATAATACTAGAATGCGTATTATGACCTGCAGAAATGAATGATATATGAGTATGAAGAAGTAAGTATATGTAGGTTAATAAAATAACACTACATTTTCCCCCCGACCCTGGAAAAATTTTCACCTGGAGAAAATTTTGATAGAGAATTCCTAAAGGGACCGTAAAACTTCACTTCACAGATTCAGACATCCCCATTTACCCATTCATACTATCTCTGACAAGCAATCTTCTTCATACAGGTATGGGTGGAGTTCACAATCAATGACTGCCACTCATAGAAGTGAGTTTTAAAATGACGATAAGGCTTATTTAAGGAGTTGTCAGCCGCTCCAGACATGGAAAAAAAAAGACATTTGGTGTAGGCTTACTTAAGGAGTCACCAGCCGCTCCTGCATAGGCTTATTTAAAGAGTTGCAATCCGCTCCAGGAAGAAGTGAAAAGTGAAGCAAAACGCTCCAAGAAGAAGAACGGGTGAAGTAAACCGCTCCATGAAGACATCAACTATGGCTGTAGAGCCAATAGTTGAGAGAAGGTAGAACTTGAGATGGTTTAGAGCCATCTCAAGGTGAAGAAATATGTACAATATATACATAGTAGAAGAATAAAATTATATACATATTTACATAAATAGGTGAAGCTGAAATGAAGGTGTAGGTGAAGCTGTGCAGAATTAGATTAATTAGTGTGTTAGACAGTAGAAACAACGCTGTGAAAAGAAAAATAAAATATTAGAGAATTCCTGTAAGGATAGAAAGAAAGGTTAGTATGAGAAAGTGTGAGATAAATGCCAAAATGTTAAGCCAAAGAATTGAGACACTAGATGAAGTGTTTTTTTGGAATTTAGAAAGAGGGGGGTGGGTAAGAGCGAATTGGGCGCCAAACTGTCGTGTAACGACAAGAAAAGACTTTAGAGGGAGACAGTATTTATTAAGTATACAGAAAAGACAAGATGGAAGTATAAAAATGAATAATGTAGATGAATGATTGATGGGTGATGGTGAAGGGCGGCCCCTGGCCGGACCGGCGACCGGCGACAGCAACAGACGAGCGGCCCTGGCGGACCGGCGACAGCAACGGACGAGCGGCCCTGGCGGACCGGCGACAGCAACAGACGAGCGGCCCTGGTGGACCGGCGACAGCAACGGACGAGCGGCCCTGGTGGACCGGCGACAGCAACGGACGAGCGGCCCTGGTGGACCGGCGACAGCAACGGACGAGCGGCCCTGGTGGACTGGCGACAGCAACGGACGAGCGGCCCTGGTGGACCGGCGACAGCAACGGACGAGCGGCCCTGGTGGACCGGCGGCAGCTGCAGAGGAGCGGCCCTGGTGGACCGGCGGCAGCTACGGAGGAGCGGCCCTGGTGGACCGGCGTCAGCTACAGAAGAACGGCCCTGGTGGACCGGTGGCAGCTACACGAAAAACGGCCCTGGTGGACCGGCGGCAGCTACAGAGGAGCGGCCCTGGTAGACCGGCGGCAGCTACAGAGGAGCGGCCCTGGTGGACCGGCGGCAGCAACGGAAGAACGGCCCTGGTGGACCGGCGGCAGATACAGAGGAGCGGCCCTGGTGGACCGGCGGCAGCTACGGAAGAGGGACTGCCCCGGCGTCACAAGGCCGGCAGCAGTCGAAGGCTCCGGCGGCAAAGGGCCAGGCAGCTCCAGGCGCACCAGGCCGCGACTCAAGCTGAACTCAAAAAAAACTGTCAACGTTCTGCGAGGGCTTCCGAAGAAACCTCGCAGAACAGCATTCCACAAAATTTTGAATATTTGAATATTTAAAAGTAATATAAAATACCGTAAAGGAGTTCGGCATAACAAATCCGATAGAAAGATAGCAGGCAGTTAAGAATTTAGAAGAAAAAAAGGTTGTCATAGAGACATATTCAACAGCGTTGTCAAAAACTGTCATAACAATGAAAATATTATTGTAAATATGTAAATATAACTACATATTAAATTATAGCGTTGTTTTGTGTAGGAAAAATGAATACGGCACAGCACCGGTACAACTTCTTACGCCTAGTTATCGCCAAGTCGCCGAAACTTAGGCTTGAAGTTGAGGACCGTGTCTGTAAGCAGAATAATGAGTCTTGGTGTAGTTAAAATATTATCAGAACAGCGCCTCATAATACTAGAATGCGTATTATGACCTGCAGAAATGAATGATATATGAGTATGAAGAAGTAAGTATATGTAGGTTAATAAAATAACACTACAATGTACTTTCTAAGTATATCTTGGACACCAATGACCGAAGGTGAAGGAAAACATCTTGAGGAACCCTGGACTTTATAAGTCTGAAATCGCCAACCCGCATTGAGCAAGCGTGGTGATTACGCTCTATCCTTCTCTGTATGAGAGGAGACCTGTGCCCAGCAGTGGGACGTTAAAAAGGTTGATGATGAGGTAAAGATGGAGGTAGCGTGGACGCCGCGGTAAGCGTAAAACATTGTAGGGACGTGCGGAATGCCTACACAGGCAAGTCGTCCGGCGGGCGAGCCGAACAGCGACAAGCAACGCCGGTCGGTTCCGGAGACCCAGTATGGTCGTACACCTATAATCCTTTTGATATTTCTCATAACATTGTATTAGGGTAAAGTGAAAGTAAAATATAGTTTCGGTGTAATACTAGTTTCATTTATATTCGAGAGTCATTCACTTCTAAAACAAGTTCTTAACCGCGACCCCGCCTGATAGTAAGCAGTGATGCAATCGTTGATGATAAAGCTCACTAGTTCATTAAGAACCGATTTCCTGCCTTGAAGATATTTAAATTTTAATCTGACACGAAGACCGCCGCAGAGAAATTGTTTCAGTCCTTCGAGTACTTGTAAAAGATAAGGCGTACCGCTTGGTCCGTATTCTAACAGTGTCAACAACGTAAGCGTGGATAGCGGATAAACAGCACCCTTTTTGTGTAACATACTATCAAACAAAATATGTAGTTGTTGCTAATCTACTGCTTCATGTGACCAAGTCCCAGTGACCAAGTCGTGGTGGCCTAGTGGTTAAAACACCAGCCTCTTAAGTATAAGTTTGCGGATTCGATTCCAGGTCAGGCAAGTACCAATGTAACTTTTCTTAGTTATATGTACTTTTAAAGTATATCTTGAACACCAATGATTGATTAAAAGGTCAAGAAAAACATCTTGAGGAAACCTGGACTTTAAGTCTGAAATCGCCAACCGCAAGCGTGATTACGCTCAATCTCAAATAAGTGGGACAATAAAAAGGTTGATGATGGTGATGATTTGACCAGTAAATGTATCCGCTAACAATTATATAATGCAATATGTAACTGTCAAAATGAAAGCGATTCCTACTTAGGTATAGTGTGTGACGTGATTGCTTAAATCACGTCTTGATTCAAGTTCGTGAGGTCTCTAAGAGAACCTATGCTCTTTCTCTTCTCCTTGGTGGGTAATGCAGACTCAATGAGTGAAAAAAATACCACACCTACTCAGCTGTCAACTTTTTGCCCTGAATACGCTTGCTCGAAACCCTAAGCTCCCCTACTAAGTTTTTTTTTGTTAAACGTGACCAACAATCTTTTGAACGCTTCCTCGTCAGGTGGGACAGATGCCTTACGAAAATGAGAAACATTTGCTTCCCTTTTGTACATTAGGTTCGGGATTCTACCTTCCCCATTTAAGAAATAGCTACATAATCTAAAATATAATAATTACTTCGTTCGTGCTAAAACCGACGTTATTATATGCGCACCGTGCAATTACACGTTTAATTTTGCTCCAAAGTTAGGGTAAATTGTGCTTGCAAAGTTGGAATTGCTTACTGAGCACAGATTTACCTCGAAGGCTCCTGCTAGAGGCGACAAAGCTGGCAGAAATTGTGCACTCAACACACTTACAAAAAGATTTTATTAGTACATCTTCTTAGCATGTTAGTTAGCAGACTACTTACTTTTAAATTAATCTATTATCTTCTAAACGTCAATCCCCGTCGCATTCGAAGCTTTTTCAGCTTTGGAGTCTAGGGTCCGCATTACCAGTCTAACTGCTGATGTTGGCTAAACTCCGATATTTTCCCTGAAGCTACTGCCGTCTGTCCTCCACAACCCGAAGGCGATATCGAAGCATTGTTGTTAGATCATTTGTTGGACTTTTGAGGGCTGTAAAAACCCGTAAAGACTGCCATTATATGTTTCTATGGCAACCGGGATCAACGGCTTAACGTGCTTTCCGAGGCACGACCAGCCCCCTAATCGGCGAACACATTTTTGTCAAATGATTGCGACTATGTAGTTGGGATCGTTTGGACCGAACAGACCAATGGGCAGTCCAAATGATCCCAACTCAACATTCACACACATTTCACAACAATCATACATACAAATATTTGAACTGCGCGGGGAACGAACAGGCGCCTCCTTGCGCAGCGGCCGCGTTCGCTACCGCTACGGAGGCTGTCAAACTACTGACACTTTTTACTTTTAAATTTCTGACAGAAAATTTCAACGCAGGTTGATCAGAATCATGTGCTGAATCCACCGTAATAGGTGGCTACCACCTGGTATTCAGTCGGCCCAGAATTTAACTACGAGTTTGGCAACTTTACCGGCATTTATCAACATCTGCAGCGTGCAAATAACAGGACACGCTGGACACGATATTTAGTACCCCATTGTGTGTTGGACGCAACACTTACAATGCAGGGCGTACTGCCATCAATAACCAGTTATCGGCAGGTTGATTTCGTGCTCTGTGGGTATGCCGTTCGTATCAATTTATTACGATTAGTGATTAGGTATTTTTTTTTTTTTTAATTTACAGTAGGTATTTGCATCTCAAACCGAGAAACCTTATAATACTATTTTTGAAACTTTTCCTCATATTCCTGTATGAGTAGGAAATTTCAAAAAATACTTTACCTTGTATGTACTACAAATTTCTTCTCTATACGGTTGTGTGTGGGTGCGTTTACAAAGATTTAAACTCACATAAACAAACAGACAGACCCGAAACAACTAACTGTAGGACATAGAAATATTTATTACAAAATCAAAATATTCTCTATACAAATCAAATTTTATTTTATATGGTTATATTATAGGCAGTGTATACAGTTCTTAAATTAAAGTTTAAAGGTTGTTACGCCATGCCAAGAAGCGTACAAATATGATGCGGAAATCCGCCATTGCGCCAACCATATTGACAATTTAACCGCGTTGAAATTATGTTTTCAGTTGTTACCAAGTTACCTCCTAGCCACTTTGTTAACACGTTGATTATGAGACAACAGACACAATAGAAAATCTATTGTTGGGGGACACTGGTAACCGTGGTGGAGGTCAATAACAATAAATAATTTGGTTGTGAATATAACGCAACACACAAAACAAACAGTCACTTTTGTCGTATCATCATCATCAACCATTTATACAATATATATAATAACCACTGGTACAAGTCTCATCTCACACAGAGACAGATTGAGCGTAATCATCACGCTTTCTCAATGCGGGTTGGCGATTTCAGACTTAAAGTACAGGTTTCCTCAAGATGTTTTCCTTCACCGTGTAACTTTAGAAAAGTTATATTGGCTATATATAGCCTGACCTGGGATCGAACCCGCACACTCATCGTTGAGAGGCTGGTGTTTTAACTACTAGGCTGCCACGAAATTATTAATTAATATTTGGTCAAAATTATTTGTTTGTGAATAAAACGTAACAGACGGTCACTTTTGTCGTATACTGCTTTAATCATAACACGTATGATATCCCTATCATACCAAACTAAATTAAATTTAAAAAAAAAATGCGCGTAACTGTCCATTACTAAATTTTCATTGCCAATGATACTCTTGTTAGATATTATAAAATTGTCGACGTTAGTTGCGGCTTCACTGGCACTCATAAAGTCGTCCAAGTGAATGGGCTCTCAGGGCACTCCAGCAAGTGGAGCATGGTCCTCATACTAAACCACAAACATAACTTAGCACTGCGAAAAAGGTCAGGGCTGCATAGTGTTAATATGACGGTTGAAAATTGCCAAATCCATACATGCCAGGAAAATTGCGAAATTGTCAGAAGTAAATGTTGGCCGCCCCTGAATTTATAGCATTTGTGCGTATGTACCCAATAGGTTAATTTTACCTTGGAATAATAAAGTAGGTGATTTGTGAGGCACTTGTTTGCCGTATGACTGAGATTGGGTATCATTCTGCCAAAACGACGGTCCAATCTTCCAAAACGGGGGTCAAAAATATCTGTTTTGTCGCATCACGTCTGTACTGTCAGAAGTACAAGTCCCAACTTATTCTGTTAAGAATTCAACACAAATTTAGACTCCTATGGAAGGGTCAGGGATGCGGGTTGGTTAAAAAAGAATCCGTGCCCCGGCGCACAGGCAAGTGAAGAATCACGGGTGGGTTTTAGTCAGTAAATGTGAGGCACGCCTTTCCGCTCCGCCCAGGGCGGAAGAGGTCATTTGCTGCTATTGAAGGATGGAAATGGAAATCGAATCCAGGACCTCATATTCAGATTCGATTTGGTGCTCCTGCTCGTGGGCGATCATCAATTAATAGCTCGCCGCCCGGTGAGGACCAGGTCGATAGACGGTGCGTTGTACTCTATCTGCGCCTCTTAGAGATCTTAGCACATCGTGATCCTCTAAGACTGATACCTGCCAGGGGCGCTGGTTTTTCGAAAGAGGTACTGTGGCCCTGGCACAGGCAAGTGAAGGAACACGAGTGGGTTTCAGTCAGTGAAAGTCTTACACCCTCTTCCAGAGCATCATCATCAAGCTTTTTATCGTCCCACTGCTGGGCATAGGTCTCCTCTCATACAGAGAAGGATTGAGCGTAATCACCACGCTTGCTCATTGTGGTTTGGCGATTTCAGACTTAAAATCCAGGTTTCCTCAAGATGTTTTCTTTCACCTTTTTAACCAGTCATTGGTGTCCAAAGTTACATTGGTACTTACCTGACCTGAAATCGAAACCGCGCACTCGTACTTGAGAGGCTGGTGTTTTAACCACTAGGCCACTACGACTTCATAAAGGAGAATTCATACATATATCCCACACAAAACAACGGAGCACGGTCCAAGGTCACGACCCGGATAGACTTAAAAGCACAGTACAATCCCGGAAAAATGTTGCAAAAAAAAAAACCGAATTAGTTAAATGTGGCAATGCTGCCGATTTTCTTAGTACTTCCGAGTAAAAGCAAATTTGGACGAGGGCATTATCGCCTTAACGTTTGTTTTTTTTTACACATATTAACTAGACCTTGACAGCAGGCCCGCCTGATTGTAAGAGTGATGCAATCCTTGATGATAAGCCAATACGTATTAAGTTTATTTTGGTGTATGGTTCTCTAGGTATAAGTAGATCTGTAATGTATTAAAATAACTTGTTATCGCATTGGGTCTTAATAACCTGTAATGTTAACAGAGAAACGATTAATCCCATACTAATATTATAAATGCGAAAGTAACTCTGTCTCTCTGTCTGTCTGTCTGTCTGTTACGCTTTCCCGCTCAAACCTCTCAACCGATTTTGATGAAATTTGGCACAGACAATCTTTAGACCCTGAGAAAGAACATAGGCTACCTTTTATCCCGGAAAAAGTTGATGTTCCCGAGGGAAATCTAAAAAGCGCGATATAACCGAACTCCACGCGGGCGAAGCCGCGGGCGGAAAGCTAGTAAATAAATAAATGATAAAGCGCACTAATTTATTAAGAGACTTCACTCTGGCCTTGAAGACACTTAAGTTGAAAACCTCTTGGTTATGTAAAAATAGCCACAAGAGTCAAACCACCTGATTTAGTCTTCGGCAGTCGATCCGTGGTGTGGTGTTTTTTTTTATAATTATAATCTAGTGCTTGACTGCGATCTCGCCTGATGGTAGCAGTGGTGGAATCGTTAATGGTAAGGCGCACTAGTTTATTAAGCCTATTCTCTTAAAAAAACTTAGGAATAGGGAGGATGACGGCAGTTGAGCGAGGTGATGCAATGTTAAAACCAAGACCACACCACCAAACAATGCTGCGCTAGAGGGAGACTGATCTGGAGACTCTCCACGACCAAACTCCCGACACAACAACATTTGGCGCAGTTGTGTCATCGCAACACAACTGCTCAGACCCGCCCTCCGTACGGCTTCACCAGACATCATGCCGGAACACGACGAATCGCTTGGCGGCAAGACTTTGTCTGGTGGGTGGTAACTTCTGCCGGCAGCCGATGTTATGGCCTACCACCGAGGAAAGTTTGTTAGCCAGGAACTTGATTGTGGGAGCCAAGTAAGCAATCACTTCATGTACAAGTGCAATGCTGTTATTTAACTGTATTCGGTTAGACTGAAAACTGACCAAAAATGCTAGGCAGATGATGCTTAAATATATCTAATAACGAATTTATATTCTACTAAGGCTAGTGTTTCTGTAACTGTTAATATAGATTCAATCTCAGAACTCAATTCTATTGGTCGTAGCTCGTAGCAATGGCTACGAAGGCTCTACGAGCGCTACGAAGATCAGAGATTCGTAGCGCCCATATTTTGCTGTAATTTCTTGAACGTTAGCGTTTGTTATTCCCCTTATATTTGTTAGTAAAGGTTCGAACATATTTTTATTTGTGGACTTTTAAGGTGGTTTATAGCTATATATTTTAGTTTACATGTTTTTGGTGAAACGTACTGAGGAATGCGCTGCTACGTTGCTATGCGCTCTATTTTACGTAGCATTTCACGCTACGAGAATGCTTAAGAGCGTTTCGAATCCATTCATTGGTTTTGTTTTTTAATTGGAAAAAACCGACAGTTTTTTTTTTTAACTTTTACAGGACTGATTCTTACATCCCCAGATAATAACTGTTATTCAAGCATTAAAATTGACGTTTGACAGTTTTTTGTTTTTTTTGTGTTCAGTAACTAGTGTTTGACCGCGTTCCCGCCTGATGGATAGCAGTGACGCCATCGTTGATGGTAAAGTGCACTAGTTTATTAAGAGCCTATTCACCCTAGCCTTGAAGACACTTAAATGGTAATCAAACGTTAATACCGCCTCAGGCAATTCGCTCCATTCCTTCGATGTGCGCAATATGCGCAATATACGTAGTGTCGTCCTGCGTGGCGCAGCGGTCAACACACCTGCCTGCAACGTGGAGGCCTGGGTTCGATCCCCGCCCAAGTCATGATGGAAAACGATCTTTTCCTGATTGGCCTGGGCTTGGATGTTTATCTATATATGTATCTATTATAAATATAGTATCGTTAAGTTAGTATCCCATAACACAAGTCTCGAACTTACTTTGGGGCTAGCTCAATCTGTGTGATTTTTCCGTATATATAAATATGTATATATATATATATATATATATATATCTAATATATGCACAATATATCGCTTGTATAAACAAAGGAAATCGATGTAGTGTGTATCCCTAACATAAACAATGTCAATGCAAATATAAAATATCAATATATAATGCAAAATGTCTATAGGATGCATTTTGGTGAGTTTGCAAGGGAATTGCATGCCCCATCTCCGTTACACCATCGGACAACCCGTCGTACGGCGTGTTTCCACCCTTACGTTGTTAACACGACTACGATCCGGACGAAGCGTTTCGCTTCCTCTTTTATACCGCGTACATCGAGGGACTGGAACAATTTGCCAGCGGCGGTGTTTCCGTCGGACTACAATTTATTTCAGTGTCTTCAAAGCTGGAGTGAATAGGCTCTTAATAAACTGGAGCGCTTTACCATCAACGATTGCATCGCTGCTTACCATCAGACGGGATTGCGAACAAGCACTCGTTTATAATTTATAAAAAAACACAGAAATGAGAAACGAACGAGATGAAACTAAATATAAATACAAGTTATCCGACTCAAGCCTAATTGAACACTAAATATAATATACATAACATTCATAATATTATGTATTTTTTTAGTATTAATGTACAGCTAAATGTAGGTCGCATCCAAGGTGAAAATACGCGGGCCTACTGGCTAATGTATTGCTACACAATAATTTTAAATTAAAACACCTGTATGGACACCGCACATATTGCGACAACAAAGAAAGAAAACTAAAAAACACCATTTTAAAATAAATTTAGTTTAAAAATACAGAATATGAAAAAAAAAAACAATTTCAAAATAAGTAGTAAAATGTTAAATTAAGAAAGTAAAAAAACCGGCCAAGTGCGAATCGGACTCGCGCACGAATATCTTTAGAAACGGCAAACAAATTACGTTTGTCGTATGGGAGCCCCCCGTCCATATTTTTTTAAATTTTAATATTTGTTGTTATAGCGGCAACAGAAATACATAATCTCTGAAAATTTCAACTGTCTAGCTATTACAGTTCATGAGATACAGCCTGGTGACAGACGGACGGACAGACGGACAGCGAAGTCTCATGAATAGGGTTCCGTTTTACCTTTTAGGTTACCCTTTAGGTAAAATATAAAATACCGTATGTATAACTGTCTGTGTGTATATATATGTAATTTGTAGCTGTATGTGTATAATTTAAATTTGAAATAATCAGCCCTTAGTATGTCAATAATCAGCCTATAATTTTTCCATTGCTGGAACGCAGGCCGTCTTTCTTCATATGGACTTTTACCTCACTAATCTTAACTACTTTAATAATGTTACTATAACGATCCCTCAATATCACGAAAGTATAAGTAACATAAGAACTTGAACTTAAGCGTTTCTTTCTCAATCACGTCCAAAAGAACAGGAAACTTTGTCACAGTTATTACGGTAGTTACTTTTGGTTCTCATTCGGTCTTACTTGTTCAGCTAGTATCCTATGTCGCTTTAAAAGTTCCCTTACACAGACGTAAACGAAGGAGATATTCTTGATACTTTGTTGTGAGAGATTTTGCTTCAAAGAAAACCATTTCCAAGCTTTCCGTCCGCGGCTTCACCCGCGTGGAATTCGGTTATATCGCGCTTTTTAGATTTCTCATTTTCGGGGATTAATAATTATCGTACCATTTAGCTTCTAAGTTTCCATGTGCATTTTGGTTTGCTATTATATTGTTTTAAACGACACACAGCGCCATCTATCACCGAAATGGGCCTGTAGCCAATGTAACATCGCTTCGTAGCGAAGCGAAATCGAATACCAACCCACCCAATAACGAAAACGATTGACCATGCGACGCGATAAATTATGTGGTCAATCGTTCCCGCCTATGGTTGGTTTGGTACTCGATTTCGCTTCGCTACGAAGCGATGTTACATTGGCTACAGGCCCTGGTATGAAGCTAACAATATTTTCGTTTTCAATATATCAATTTTTTGCGGTATAAAAAGTACCCTATTATTTAATCCGGACTTTTAACTTTACGGCTGCAAAATTTCAAAGCAATGGGTTCAGTAGTTACGGCGTGAAAGCGGAACAGACAAACTCACTTTTATTTATAATATTAGTAAGGATTTACTCACAATACTCTAAATCCAACCAATATTATTAATGCGAAAGTTTATGTGGATGGGTGAATAGTTGTTTGTTACTGACGCAACAAATACTCAAGGGATTCGGATGAAATTTGGCACCCAGATAGCTTAAAACCCGGATTAACACAGGATTGTTTTATCCCTATATTCCTACCAGATCGAAACCTATGCTGGGGAAATCACAGGGCGTTGTTTTTACATCATTTAATTCACGCTCTCTTACCTATTTGGGCATAAACTATAGAAAACCAATACTGCCCTAGAAGCCAAGTATGACCCCCTCGGTGTTTCCACTCACTTCTGCCTCGTAAATACTTTTTGTTTAGTCGCCTTTTTGAGATCCTCTCCACATGACTACACGATCTAACTGTTAAGTGGTGTAGTCATTTACAGTGTGTATATCGAAAGTCAAGCGTGTGTACTAAGCGGTATCGGACAACTGAGGCACGCTGAGCATCTACTACAAAAATATGGAAGTTTTTGACAGAAAAAACATAATTTATCCAGCCCGTTTCACACAGGGCAAAAGATGTTGGACCTAGTTATTCACGAGTGGCTGGTTGTTTCATCATCATTATTATTAATAGCGTTGCTTGTCTAACGTCGAATGTGTGACTCTTCCCGTTTGAGCCATTTTTTTCTAGTTTGAGTTAATGTTGATCATTTTTCAGATAAACTAAGTTAAAAGTCAGAGAATTATATGCAGGATACGATAGACTCTGTAAACTAAACCATAATATCATGATTATATTTCTCGAAGGCTTAGACAGAGGTGTACCTTATTTCACCAGAGTGTGGTAAGAAATTTCAGATGGAAAAACCCAAGGCAGAAACAATTGCAATTACTAGACACACGAGGCAGTCTAAAAATACTCAGCATATAGTAACAAAGTGTCTTCAAGGCTAGAGTGAGTAGGTTCTTAATAAACTAGTGCGCTTTACCATCAGCGATTGCATCACTGCTTACCATCAGGCGAGATTGCGGTCAAGTACTAGTTTAAGTTTCAAAATTTTATCGCCTCGTGTGTGTGAATCTTTATCCGTCTAGTCCTCATTTCTAACGCTCCGTTAGAGCTCAGTCTTCAGGAATAAATACCGAGTTTGTGAATTTTATTGAGAGGAACTGACGACCCTCTTTATAGTGCTTTTTAGTGTTGTGCTCGAGGCCATATAGTGGGAGAAATAGTGATCTAAATATTTATAGTATTATTTACATTTATAATGGCATCGTTTTCTATGTTATCGCTTATTTTAGTAATAAGTAAAATACTGCAAAAAAAAGTTGGAAGAAAATGGGGAATGTCTTTGGCCTATTGGTCATTCTGTCATTGGTATTGCCCCTCCCGAACAGTGGGACAAAAAGGGCTCACAGAAATAGGCAAAATAGGCTTTTGCATATGGAAACAGGCCATTACTTGGAAGTAGGCACAACGTCAAATTAAACAAGAAACTGTTTTTTTAAATAAATTTTGACTTTCAAAAAGAAGACGAAGAGCTAGAATCAATCCTGTAAATTATTCTAGCTTTCCCTGAATTTCAAAGACCATCAAAAAGTGGTGAAGCTAAAAGGTTGTGAAGAAACCGCCATATCCTAGAACCAAAAAGTCAAAGACACGTGTCATCTACTAACTTCAAGGTAGATTACGGCCACTGCCCTATATCCTATACCCTAAACACGAGTAAGTTATTATAAACAAGTACACTATACTAAATATACTGTTCATAAACGTTGTTTAAAGTTTCCTACTGATCAGCAATTCTTTAACCATACATTTTTGACCTTTTAACGTCACTTAACTTTAATCGTCGTTTATGAATAAACACCAGAGTGTTTAAGGAGTTTGTTTATTCTTAAACGATGATTAAAATTTCGTGCAAACGTCTAAAAAGTATGGTTAAAGAATCGCTAATCACTAGTTAACTTTAAACAACGTTTATGAATAAGGGGGATGTAGTTTATTAGAGGTCAGGTAATACGGCCCATCTCTTTTCAAAGAGGTTGTCTTATAAGCTTATTATGCAAAGCCGTAACGGCGATATTTTAGATATTTTTTATAAGTACTAATACCGCGAGAAGTCTTTTTGTTACGAGGATGGCATAGATATGATCTCATTTGAATTGTAATCATAATCTAATTTCACCTTTTTGTTAAGGTATTATGAAAAAGGTCATTGTTAAGGACTCTATGGTTATGGAATCAACCGACTTTTAAGAAGGCGTTTCCAAAATGTATAAAGTTTGCTTTCTAAGTTATATGTACTTTTTAAGTATGTCTTGGACACCAATGACTGATTAAAAGGTGAAGCAAAACATTAGGAAACCTGGACTTTGTGTCTGAAATCGCCAACCCGCATTGAGCAAGCGTGGTGATTACGCTCAATCCTTCTCTGTACGAGAGGAGACCTGTGCCCAGCAGTGGGACGATAAAAAAGTTGATGATGATGATGAAGTCGTGTAATTGAGCTTTACAAGTGTATTTTTTTATTAGCCTATTATGTCCTTCTCTTGGGTATAAGTCTCTCCCAAATCCATACGGGAATTATTTTCCGTCGCCACATCCAACTAGCCCTCTCGGTTTAAGTCCATAACATCTTGCCATCTCCTTCTGGGCTGGCCTCGGCGGTGCCGTCCATCTTCAGTTGCCCAGTGTATGGAGGTTTTTGTTCAGCGGTCATCGTGTTCTGATGATGTGATCCGCCCACATTTGAGCCTAGCAACCTTCTTTCCTACATCCATTATTCCCGCAGCATGATGGGCTGAATTCTGTCCTATCTTTTAAAGTAATGCCATAATGCTGTGATCCATCGCTCGTTGGCAAAATATGAGGCGGAACTTTTTGATTTGGGGAGCGACGAGTTCTGTACACCATAGGTTAGGACGGTCAGGAAACAAATGTCGATTTATTTGCGATTAAGGGAGATCGATAAATCACCGAAGGAATATGACGAATCCAACGATCAAAATTTTTGGTACTTCTGTTGAATCAGAAACAAAATAATGAATATTAATAAAAAAAAACCTTAACATTAATACTATGGTAATTTTTTTCTACATAATTATATAATCTTTATTTGGTATTTACTACATCTATACTAATATATAATGATGAAGAGATTTTTTGATTGTTTGTTTGTTTGAACGCGCTAAACTCAGGATCTACGGGCCCGATTTGAAAAATTCTTTTTGCGTTAAATAGCCCATTAATAAAGGAAGGTTTTAGGCTATATAATATCACGCTGCGACCAATAGGAGCGGAGCATAGTAAAAAAACATATCGAAACCTACGCGGGTGAAAGCGCGGCGCAGCTAGTTTTATATGAAATAATTTTCAATAAATAAACGGTAGAGGGAAGGTCTTCTGCAGTTATCGTATCCTCCACTATAATTTATAGAAATAACTCTTCAATATACCCTGGGTTTCTAGGTTAACCTAAAATAAATGTATAATATAAATATTCCTACTTTATTCCTGAAACATTCTTCGGCATGAGAACTAGAACAACAAACGCGTTCCGTTTTACATAGACGGTCGATGTATTCATGCAGGCATGCGAGAGGATACATTCTGACGATGATGAATGAAGCCTCGAGCTCCTTACATGCACTACATATATACATTTGTGTACACATGAGATAAAATACGAGTATTGAAATTGTAAATGTTGCGGTCAAAGTGCGAAAATGATTGATGAAACTAGGAAGACCGTGAAATGTTTTGACTAAAACTTACTACTGCGAGACCGTGTTAATTAGTTGTTTTGGCGAAACACCTTTTAATAGACGACGTTGTTATATTGCGTTTTTCGTAACACTGACTTTAAAGACACGTTGAATAAGTGTTTAAATTTTTGTGGTTAGACCCTTAGCGTGTAAGTAATTTGACTTTGGATTTAGGTACACTAAAAAGATTTTGCAATTACTGCTTGATCAGTTAAATCGAATCTCATAATTATATGAGATTCGATGTTACCGAAAATACAAGAAAACAGGCACAGAAAGCTTGTTTTCCTATATTTGAACTGATCTTCCAAATATGCTTAGTTGCTTTATATATTTTACAATACCATGCATAGTTCATAGTACTTATTTGTGTAGACAACGCTACTTAATAATGCAATGGTTGACTTGTACAAATTAGCTCAGGCATTAAGTCTACCTATGTTCAGTTGCAGAATGTGCAGAAAGTATTAAATAAATAAAATGCCACCAGTTCTATTACCTTCGAAGTCTTACTTACTTTAGCACTTCTAGAATTAATTGAAATAACACAAAGGGCTGATCAATTTAAGTTGCGGTAGTCGACTCTTACAAGAGCCTTTTGGATTAGTTCTTGAGCAGGATGGAGCTACGCGACAGACTATGCTCCACCTCCTATCTAGCCTTCTGTGACCCAAAATATCCAGCCAACAGAGAGCAATAAGGTTTTAGAGCCAACAACATTTGAAATACTGTCATGCCAGAAACACGATACCAGTGGTGGTCTAGAGTTATCGGTTCCATGTAACGAGTGTCGCAGAAGCAATACAGAAAATGGAACATTGTATGTTGATTTATGCAACAACATTACCACATTATATAGACCAGCACTTTTCCATCGCCACAAATGATACTGTAAGGCGACAGTACACAATCAGCATACATAGACTGTACTCATTAACACATAATTCATATAGCATTTGTTACGAGTTAGTTAAATCAATAAAGCATCGTCTATGACCATCTGTGACTATCGTTCAAACTAATAACCAATGTGTGTGCGAACCATTCAGCAGCGCATACAAGTCTACTTCTAGAAAGAACAGTTATTTCCCGAATGTTAATATTTACAGTAACATGAAAACAATACGAGTTTCGATATCACGTAACAGTGTCGATTGTAGCCAGAAAAAAAAAACTCGATGCTCTTTGTGTGAATGCCAATACTTTTGAATATAGGTGTCGATATACCAATGAAAGGTTTCATTCCGTATAGTCATATCATGTGATATTGAATGGTCCCTAGCTACCATTCATTATCAAGTGACTACCAGTATATGTTTCGCACCGTAAATTCCGACCCTGCGGCCCAAGATTACATCTTACCATCGAATCAAGTCACTGCGTCATTATGCGTCAGATGTGTCACGTATCAGAAACGTGACTATCTTTTGTCACGGCGGACTTTATGTGCGGATATCGCTTTTCTTTACGACAATCGTTGGGGTAAACGAGTCCTTGAGTGGAGACCGCGTCTCGGCAAACGTAGCGTAGGACGCCCTTGGGCGAGATGGAGCGACGACATCAAAAAGGTGGCTGGTAGTGGCTGGCAGAGAACTGCTCAGGATCGAGCTTGTTGACGTTCCATGGAAGAGGCCTATTTCCAGCAGTGGACGAGTAGAGGCTGCTGATTATGATGATCGCTTTTCTTAAAAATCGTACCGTTGCCGTTAAAGAGGGGCCTACGTTCAGTGGCAAGTAGTACACTGATTGTGAATAAAACAAATCCTCTCTAGCCAATAAAGCTACAATTTTAATGAAAGTAGGAAATTTAAAAAAATACTTTACCTTGTATGTACTAGAAATTTCTTCTGTATGTGGTTCTGTGTGGGTGCGTTTACAAACATATAAACACACATACACAAACAGCCAGACCCGGAACAACTACTTATTTATTTATGGTTAATTAAAACGGTACGGTAAACCACCAATTACATCAATAAACATAGATAGAAACATATAACTTAAAGACTACTAAAAACTTGGAACAGTGGACTCTCTCGCATACTTTCTTTCACTAAAGACCAAACATACACGCATAAGCTTATTCCAGTCATCCGCAAACACGTCACACTCAGGGTTGGTCATCAGAAGGGCATTCAGTATCTTCAGACTACGACAGACCGGGGAATATTGTCTTTTGATTTAGTTGTAGATTTGATTACCACGTAAATAATATAAATAAACATTAATTTTGTTAAAGTATCAAAATCTGGCACATATATCCATACTAATATTATAAATGCGAAAGTAACTCTGTCTGTCTGTCTGTCTGTCTGTCTGTCTGTCTGTCTGTTACGCTTTCCCGTTTAAACCTCTCAACCGATTTTGATGAAATTTGGCACAGACAATCTTTAGACCCTAAAAAAAAACATAGGCTACCTTTTATCCCGGAAAAATTTGATGTTCCCGAGGGAAATCTAAAAAGCGCGATATAACCGAACACCACGCGGGCGAAGCCGCGGGCGGAAAGCTAGTACTTAATAAATATCACGCAAGCCAGAACTTTCCTAATCATAACGAAATGACTGGATAATACTTAGAACTTTTTTGGCATATAAATTCGGAAAAAGGAAAACAAGCTCATATTTTATTTCAGAAACTCTAATGACATTATAGGCCAATTTTTAGTCACCAATACATACCTCTGAATTACTAAAAAAAATATATATAAAAGCATATTCTTGCCAATTTCAAAAACCATTCTGTAACAGCTGTTTGGAATACAAGAGTCAGATTAAAAATCCCACATTAAACAAAGTCCGAGTCAAGGTGAGGCCTATCCTCATCTTATACAGAGTAGACACATGCATTAATCACCATGCTTATTCAGAACGGATTGACTGCTCAAAATATTATTACCAATGTCTGTAATCTTTAAAATGTACTCAGTACGTCCTTTTTTTTCTTAGTCTGTATTGTATCCCACTGCTGGGGTAAAGGCCTGCTCTTTCTCTTTCCAAACCTCTCTGCCTTGTACGATCCTTATAACCATTTCGGCAACACAAACTTGATCACCACACCGTCACACCACTTTCTAGAACTGAAAAATATATCGATCTTTTTGATATATTCGGTGGTAGGCCATAACATTGACTGCCGACGTCTGATGATGTCTGGTAAAGCCGTACGGAGGACGGGTCTGAGCAGTTGTGTTGCGATGTGTGCCGGGTACTATATGCCAAATGTTGTTGAGTCGGGAGTTTAGTCGTGGAGGGTCTCCAGATCAAACTCCCTCTGTCGTGTTTTTGGGTTTAACATTGCATCACCTGGCTCAACTACCGTCTTCCTTTCTATTCATTCAAGTTTTTTGAGTGAATAGGCTTAATAAACTAGCGCGCTTTACCATCTGCGGTTCATCTCTGCTTACCATCAGGCGCATTGCGGTCAGGCACTAGTTTATAATAATTAAAAAAAAAATCTGCCCTACCTATTAAAATTTTCCGGGATTTTATTCATGTTTTTGGGTACTATCTTTTTCATTAAAAACTACCAGGATAAACCCAACGTTGTAAAAGATAACAAAGTCCTGATAATAAAATGCTAGCAAAATTCTCTCGTTTTTGACTGCGAAATATAAATCACGTTTACGAAGCACTGTTGTATAGCAAGTTGCGAGATTTTGCATACTACCGCAGTGAAAACATTTTTGTAAAAGCTCTTTATACATTACTAGCTGACCCGGCGAACTTCGTTCCGCCTTAAAGGCAGTAGTCACATGACTACTTTTTAAATTAGGATAATTTTAAATAAATGAATATTATTATTCAATGATTCTTTATTTGGGAGCACAATCCTGGCGATTCTCCGGAAATCTTTAATGTGCTATAATACTCGCAAACAACATCCATTGGCCCAATGCGAACGCCATTGCGCTATATTATATGCGTATTGAAACGCTGCCCGATTCAAATCGGTATTTGATGAATTTCTTCTTGTGTTTCGTAAATTATCTAGCGCTTGATCTCTGAGGTTTGCTCGACGATTTCGCATTGCCAACCGAGCCATTTCACGGGCTGCCTCCCTTTGCTCTGGTGAGTGAGAAGCACGAAGTCGAGCCATACTAAGGCTGCGCCTTCAAGTGCAATTTCTTGCTCTTCAGTTTTTTTTTGTTGTGGATGGGAAATCATCAAGTGACCTCTCCCGCTCTGGGCGGAGCGGAAGGGCGTGTCAGACTTTTATTGAGTAAAACCCACCCGTGTTCCTTCACTTGCCTGTGCAACGGCCAGTGCCATGGTTTCTTTTTTAATCAACCCGTAACCCTGTGGACCAGTCCTCGTGGACACCGTCAAGGTGTGCTGACATCTCTTTGAGGCACGTGTGAAACACAATGGGCCGTCAACCCGGGCCTGGTTCTTACAAGGAGGCGAGCTGCCTATCCCTCGCCGCCCGCAAGCCCGCGCCTACGGCGATTGGGAGTCCGATGTTGCCTCCCGACCAGGGCGCTTCCTGCGGCGGTTTGAGCCGTGAGTGTAGTGGGATTTCCGCTCCCTCACCCGCTCCGCCTCCTCCTTTGCCAGCATCACTGCTTCACAGAAGGAGGTGAAAGCTTGTCATGCACTCTTGCTCCGGACTATGGCCCGGACCAGGGTCGGACGCGAGAGATCGCCGCCGATCGCCGCCACGAGAACACGGCTGTGCTCTATCCAAGCCGGGCAGACCTCCACCTTATGCTCCACCGTGTCCTCAGGGCGATGCACACAGTGATCACCCTGGCGTTTCCTCCCGCCTTATACGGAACAGGAACCGCCCGAAACAGCCGTGTCCGGTGAGGATCTACGTCAGTCGGAAGGTGAGGACGCCGTGGCGCCTCTCTAGCTACTCCTCAAAGAGAGGACTTACCGCCGCTATTGCGGCGTGCTCAGTGCTGGATTGCGACAATCACACTTTCCATGTCGCCATGAGACCCCGCCGGAGCTCTGTCTGCTGTACTGCGATTTTTCGCGGCAACAGAGTTATGCCTCCTCTCATCACTCCCACATTAGGCGAGGAATAGTGTTTCTTTACAATTTAATGGATGTTATTATACATATAAACGTTTCTTTTTAATTACTCTATCTATTAAAAGAAACCTCATCAAAATCTGTTTCGCAGTTTTAAAGATTTAATCATACAAAGGAACATAGGGAAAGAGAAAGTAACTTTGTTTTATAGTATGTAGTGAAGTGGTAAATGGCACAGCAATACAATATTAGAAATTTTTAAGTTGAAGGTTGCTTTGGGGCTTTTATTAAAAAAATTAAACCGGCAGAGAGCATTTATATTCCTTGCTTTAAATAAATGCATCAACATTCAATCGGTAAGACTTTTTTTTTAACATGCTGAGTAGTGTAGGAGTGTGTTTGTACCATTTTTAACAAATGAACCGCTAACTTATATTTTGACTGAGTTGTTTTGTTATTCCATGTCAGTTGCGTTTTGTTAAACCATGTCTTATGTTACCTACGTCACACGGGAACGACAGGAACCGCGGGAACGGGATAAAAAGTATCCTATGTGATATGTCCTTCTCCCAGTTCTTATCTACCTCCCTACCAGTTTTGAGCCATACTGGTTAAGCGGTTCTTGAGTTATAAATATAGTAACTAACACGACTTTCATTTACATACATAGACTTCATTCAAATCGGACCAGCCTAGGAGGAATTCAGTGACGTACACACGTACAGCAGATTTAGGATGGAAAGAAGAAACCCATGGAAAGCATTGTCATCTACATTTGTAACAAAGATATCATACCTCACTCTACCCCTAGAGCTCTTGTTTCTGTCTCGTTAAGTAAAATAAAAAATATTAAATAATTATTTATTTCTATTTATTTTTTTCTCTTTTAGTTCATAAGTACAAATTTAGTTAAATAAAAAAAAATATCTTTTTTATTTTTTCGCCTTTTAGTTCTTATGTACAATTATATTTTTAAGTAACTAAAAAAATAAAAAAATAAACTATAAACTTGTCTAAAAACAAAAAAAAAAAACTTGTGATTGACCGGGTTTGAACCAAGGAACACCAGCCATCGCGAGTAAACCATACCAATACCGACTACGCTACAGCCGCTATGTCAAGCCGCGCGAAATTAGCGCCCATATTATGCGTGAAATATTGCGAAAGAGAAAACTCGAAATTATGCGCTTCCCCAGACATAAGACTGAGCTAGATCGATTTTTCGTCCCCGAAAACCATCACATATTAATTTTCAGCGAAATCGTTAGGGCCGTTTCCGAGATCACATGCTTCTTCAAGCGATTAGCGCCATCTGCCGGGTTGATTTGTGAATCTAAACGATCCAGGTCGCCACTCAAACGCATATAGAAAAATTCATTAAAATCGGTCAAGCCGTTTAGGAGGAGTTCAATGACATACACACGTACAGCAGAATTATATATATAAAGATATTGGTAACCTGTCGGCATGAATCTCACAACCAATCTTACCAAGGCGTACAATTATGTAATTAGCTGACCCATTAAGTGTGGTTTTGCCATATACGTACATTATTTCTAGAAAATATTTTATTACAATCGCGATTAAAATACAGGGGCTGATATTAGAATACTGAAAATTTATGGCTGTATGTATTTATTAATGCTACATTATAAAAAAAGAGCCCAAATAGATAAAAAAAAAAAATTTGTGGTGGACAACCCTTGTCACTTAGGGGTATGAAAAATAGAACCTAGTTGATTCACAGACCAACTGACTATGCATAGGTATCAAATTTTAGAAGTCAAGCTGTTTCAGAGGAGAATGTTAACTAACATTGTGACACGAGAAGTTTATATATATATTATTACCCAGTAATTGGGTTGTGGAGGTCAGATAGACAGTCACTCCTTGTATACCACTATTCAACTGCATCCAATTAGATTATAAGCTAACCCCAAAGTTGTTGACAAATACAAAATTCCAATACTAACAAATTATCATAAATACACACATCAAAAGTGTCTAGGGATCAACATATATTTTTGCAATAACTTTTCTCCTGATTCATATTAATTAAAATTTTCTTTAAGGATTCATCAAATAAAGTGTTTTCGTTTGTCACAGTAACGATAAACCAAGTCACCTTTGCATTAATAAAGAAATTTGCCATTTTCCTAATAAAGGGATATTTGACATTTGAACCACTAACACAAAAGTTCGAAAAAAAGACTGAAATAACAGTTTTCTCTAAAATTTTATTGGGTAACTTAAACAATTAATAATCCGTGTTTCTACCGCGAACACTAACAACACAAGAACATCGGTTTGGCATACTCAAAATGAGTTCATCCAAATCACGCTGTGGAATGGCCGCCCATGTTCGTTGCAACAACAAAAAAAGGTCTTCTTGCGACTGGATACCCTCCATATTCGGCAGAGCTCTTCTCTGTAGCATATCCCATGCATGCTCAATCGGGTTCAAGTCTGGCGACTGAGCAGGCCAGGGCAGGACATTGATGTTAGCTGCGGCGAGAGTCTGTCTTACAACTCTTGCGGTGTGCGGTCGTGCATTATCATGCATTAACTGAAATAAGGGACCGATTTGCACTTGTAGAGGAACGATGACGTCTGATACAATCGTTTCAGCATAAATTTGAGCGTTGAGGTTGCCTCTGATCCAAATCAACTCAGTTCTTCCGCCGATCCAAATACCCGCCCATACCATGATGGTTCCACCACTATAAGGATGGACTTCCTGGCAGGATTTTAATCGCTGTTGGCGTCCAGGGGTTCTCCAGTGTCGTATACGTCTTGTATCCGGTCTCATACCAAAACGAGACTCATCAGAAAAGCACACGAAACGCCATTGTTCTTCTGCCCAATTTCTGTGTTCAAGAGCCCATTGATATCGAATCCTACGATTGTGCATTGCTATAGGTGGTACCCGTAGCGGTCTTCGGGAATGAAGGTTCACTTCATGCAAGCGGTTTCTGACTGTTTGGTCGCTAATTAAGTTCCCTGAAGAGTGATGAAGCCTCACGGCTAACATCATGGCGGTTATTGTTGGAGCTCTTCGAGTTAAGATTTGAATGTATCCGTCTTGTCTCCGTGTGGTGCAGCGATACCGTCCTCCATGGCGCTCAGCCACGGTACCAGTGCTTCGGTAACGTGTCCAAAGTCGACTGATAACACTCTGACTTGTATTCAGAGCTAAAGCCACAGTACGTTGCCGGGAACCAGCTTCTAATGATAGAAGCTGGTTCCCGGCAACGTACTGTTGTTACCCACGGCTCTGAGCATTTCTTCCCTGCTTAAATGACGTCGCCGCTCCATAATAACGTTGGTTTTAATCAGTAGTAGGGAAACAGTAGCACTAATAATGTCTTCAATGCGTTGTATGTTTTTATAGGGAAAATATTGACAGCTGATTTTCATCTTTTACTCGAATTTGATTCACAGTTCCTGATTCAAATTATGAAATGCACCAAAAAGGATCCATATAAATTTATAAAATCATAAATTTATTACAAAGCCACATCTCAATCTCAAGAAATCCGCATAAAAATGCTTGATCCCTAGACACTTTTGATGTGTGTAGTTGTAATAAATATGAAATATTTTATAAAAATATTTTATGTAAATGTTGTATAATATAAAAATTAATAGGTAATATTATACGTTCTTACATATGAAATAGGTGTTTTGTCAGACTAACCGATTTGGTCTCAAATATCTCCTCTTTGGTAAGGAATTCTAATTCTAAATGTGTTCATCTAATTATTGAGCGTGATTCATTTGTTTTTTCTTCTATATTGGTTTACTAGCTTTCCGCCCGCGGCTTCGCCCGCGTGGATTTCGGTTATATCGCGCTTTTAAGATTTCCCTCGAGAATATCAAAATTTTCCAGGAAAGATTGTCTGTGCCAAATTTCATCAAAATCGGTTGAAGCGGGAAAGCGTAACAGACAGACAGACAGAGTTGCTTTCGCATTATATTAGTATTGGTTTATGCTTTGCGTTACTCAATTTACAAAAAGGAAAACTTAAGATTTATCGCGTTATTTACGAGTAAATTAATTTTAAGTTATCTGCCTCTTTTTCTTTCCATATCCGAAACGGATAGAAGATAACATTTTAATGTAATCCTGTCAAATTAAGATACTCCATAGACAGTTTAGACACGATTATAAACATGGCGACTAAAAATACGCCAGTTTACGTCAGGAGCGCACTAATTTGACAGGTCTAAACTGACATTTTATCTTCTGTCCTTTTCTTAACGCAATGGAAAGAAAAAGATGCATATAACTTAAATTTAGTTTAGTTTGTTAACAAGTGAATCGGGGCCATTGAATCGCTTATAAATAGTGTTTGGTACACATCATAAGTCATGTACGTAAGGTTATGTATTATTGTAGTGTGTTCAAGGGTTAGGGACAACTCAGGGCATCGGCTTGCCTTGGACAGTCGTTGTTTTGGCAGAGTTTCGCCAAGCACCGAGGTCGTCGGTCATGACCTGATAATTGGTGCGACGTACATACCTGGCAGTCTGTTCTGTGAAATTGCATGATTTAATTCCCACATCTCTGTTCCATCTTCGGACGACCCGCCGTACGGCGAGTTTCCACCCTTACGTTGTTGACACCACAACGATCCAAACGAAGCGTTTCGCCTCATCTTTTGTACCGCATACATCGATGGACTGAAACAATTTTCCACCGGCCGTGTTTCCTTCGGACTACAATTTAACTGTCTTCAAGGCAAGAGTGAATAGGTCCTATCAGAATACCAGCGCTGCGACATTTACTCTCAAATGTCGAAGCACTTTGCTAAGATAGGAGCCTTTTGGCCTCGTAACGGAGTTTCTAATTATTGTTACTTTTTTATATATAAACTTGTTTTTATATTTACTTGTCTACTTTAAGATTGTCCTGTACCTGCGAGTCACAATAAATATTTTTCTTTCTTTCATTCTTTCTTTCTCTTAATAAACTAGCGCGCTTTACCATCAATGATTGCATCACTGCTTACCAACAGGCGCGATTGCAGTGAAGCACTAGTTTTTCCATACTAATATTGTAAATGCGAAAGTAACTCTGTCTGTCTTTCCCGCTTAAACCTCTCAACCGATTTTGATGAAATTTGGCACAGACAATCTTTGGACCCTGAGAAAGGACATAGGCTAACTTTTATTCTAAAATTTGATATTCCCAAAGGAATTATAAAAAGTGTGATATAACCGAATTCCACGCGGGCGAAGCCGTGGGCGGAAAGCTAGTGGTTTATAAAAAGAAAAATGATCTCACTGCGAAAACAAAGATTATGTGGGCATAAAGTGAACTGTCATTCAACTGGGGATTGACACTATTTTAATGGTATTCAAAGATGGCCAACCCATCCACGGACCGATCGCGGCAAGCATTGCTTAACCTGATCGATCGACCCGTGCCACTGTTATTACTTAGCCACAAGTAATTATTCGCTAGCCCTTCTCCCAATTTATTTGGGTTCGACCTTCCATTTTTAGGGTTCCGTACCTAAAAGGTAAAACGGAACCCTGTTCATGAGACTTCGCTGTCCGTCCGTCTGTCACCAGGCTTTATCTCATGAACCGTAAGAGCTAGACAGTTGAAATTTACGGAGCACAAATTTCAAGTCGTTCGTGGTGCGTGTTCCGACACATCATCTCGAGAAGTTCCTTAAAGAACAGTTCTAACCGAAAGGTGTTGTGTACCGCCGGTTTCATGGCCAGCTATGTGACGCCAGTCAGCGAAACACGACGCCGACACTTCGTGTACATTAGAGTTAGTTAATAATATTATATGTATTTACTAGCTTTCCGCCCGCGGCTTCGCCCGCGTGGAGTTCGGTTATATCGCGCTTTTTAGATTTCCCTCGGGAATATCAATTTTCAATCAAGGTTTAAGCGGGAAAGCGTAACAGACAGACGGACAGAGTTACTTTCGCATTTATAATATTAGTATGGATAGTATTTCAAGTTTTTATATTAATATAGTATTTTATATCCATTGCTGCTATAACAACAAATACTAAAAATAAAAAAAAAATGAATATTGATTGCCATACAACAAACGTGATTTTTTTTGACGTTTTTAAAGATAATGCTACGGAACACTTCGTGCGCGAGTCTGGCTTGCACTTGTCCGGTTTTTTCTGTTCTCATTCATGTCTATTTCTAACAATGGGAGCTTGTTATGCTTGTTGGTCATTTCTCACATTTACCAAAACAAAATCACTTTTAACCCTTCTCACTCAGACAAGTTCCAGGTAGTTAGCGCTACAAGTGCCGCGGGGAAACTTTAACCCTTCAACGCGATATCACGAAGGTATTATAATATGAGTACAACAGGTTGGTAGCGGTATTTAGGATAGTGACTCGACATTAATGTTAGAATGAGGGTTGAAAGAATTATGGCGGGTGTGGTGAGGGTGAAAAGAATTGGGAAAATTATGATTGCGTGCCAATATTATTATACATATTAAACAGTAAGATTTTTTAGTCACCGTCCAATTTTTTTCTAGGCATTAGGTATCACTAACTAATTCGATTTAAAAAAAAATCGATACGTAAAATTTTCATATTGAATCATTTTCTCGAAAGAATTCTCCGCTCTGCATGGTCACTGATTTAAAACGATTGTGTTCAATGAACTTTGGCGAAGCGTGCGGCGGGCTGGCCGATGGCACGGCACGATGTCAACAAACATCAACTTTTTATGTATTTTTTTATCAAATTTTGATAACTTTGTGGTGTGATATCTCAATATTTTTGTATTAAGTGATGCTAAAAGAAAAAACACGTAATCAATCATTTTCGCCAAAGATTAATATATAGAAATTTGGACGGTTCTTAAAAACTCATCCTGTATAATGCATATATTAAGCAAGTGTTTACAAAAATGAAGGCGAAATGAAACAACTTTTTCGAAAAGAAAGAATACCAGACAAAGTCTTGCCGTCAATCGATTCGTCGTGTTCCGGCATGATGTCTGGTGAAGCCGTACGGTGGACGGGTCTGAGCAGTTGTGTTGCGATGTGTGTTGTGTGTCGGGAGTTTGGTCGTGGAGGGTCTCCAGATCATCCTCTGGCGCAGCATCGTTAGTCGTGTTGTTGGGTTAAACATTGCATCACCTCGCTCAACTGCCGTCTTCCTTCCTATTCACTCAGTTTTTTTGAGTGAATAGGCTTAATAAGCTAGTGCGCTTTACCATCAACGATTGCATCACTGCTTACCATCAGGCGGGATTGCAGTCAAGCACTAGTTTATAACTATTAAAAAAAACACTAAACTTATAAATGCTGCCACTGCGTCGTTGAAAACGATTGGGTTGAAAAGACTACATTTCAATAATTCCTGTTTGTGTTCCATGTTCGGCTTCAAGTAAATAAAAATCCCGAATTCATTCCTTCACAGACAAGGCATAGTCTATACCGCTGGGTCTAGAAGGCTAAGCATACGTTTTAGCACAAGAGCTCCTTACATAACGAAGGTGAACACTAAGTACGAATTTTGGAATATTCAACCTTTGAGGCGGAGTATTGGTGGCCCGGTTTACAAGATGTAGTTAGCGGGTTTGACCCAAGGCAGGAGCTTAATCCTTACTAATATTATAAACTAGCGGCCGCCAGCGACTTCGTTCGCGTAGAGGTAGTAATGCTCGGTTCCTATTGGTCGCAGCGTGATGTTATATAGCCTAAAGCCTTCCTGGATTAATGGGCTGTCTAACGCAAAAAGAGTTATTGGACCAGTAGTTCCTGAGATTAGCGCGTTCAAACAAACAAACAAAAGAACTCATCAGCTTTATATGTAGGTATATTAGTATAGATGGGAAAATGAGTTTGTTCCGCTTTCACGCCGTAACTCCTGAACCGATTGCTTTGAAATTTTACAGACGTAAAGTACAAAGTCCGGATTAAATAATAAGGTACTTTTTATTCCGGAAAAAATTGATATTCCCGAGCGAAATCAAAAACGCGCGAAATAATCGAACACCACGCGGGGGAAGCCGCGGGCGGATAGCTTGTTTTACATATGTAATTTCATCACCACTGTTCTAACTACGGTGGTAGGAAACCGGTATTTCTTAGAACTAAAGAAAACCCGATTTGATGTGTGACATCTCCTAAACTGGCCCCATATGGTAGAGTACAGCCTCCCAGCTGTAGAAACTTTATAGGCTGGTTTTGTTGCTCCATATGTTACCCAAACATAACTTGCATACATACTTCTATGCCATGATTAGTCCTGGCATGGAAATTTGTATGGAAGTTGGACATTTTTGCCGATAGAGGATCCAATTGGGCACAAGACTTGTCCATAGATAAAATTGATCGTTGCATGTAAAGCACTTATTCTATGGCTTTGCTTAGTACATGTTCAACCCCTACAATCTGGACTCGACGGCGCTACCACGGAACAAATATTTGTATGGCAAGATTTTCATTAAAAAAAAAACGGCCAAATACGAGTCGGACTCGCACACCGAGGGTTCCGCCGTACAAACGTAGCGGTTTACAATTTATGACGTACTAGCTTTCCGCCAGCGGCTTCGCCCGCGTGGAGTTCGGCTATATCGCGCTGTTTAAATTCCCCTCGGGAACATCAAATTTTTCCAGGATAAAAGGTAGCCTATGTTCTTTCTCAGGGTCTAAAGATTGACTGTGCCAAACTTCATCAAAATCGGTTGAGAGGTTTAGGCGGGAAAGCGTAACAGACAGACAGAGTTATTTTCGCATTTATAATACTAGCATTGATTTAGAATTTTTCACAGTTTAGAGGCAATTAGATTTAAGAAGTGTTTGATATGAATTTCAACTTTAATATCTCTACGCGTTCATGTGAAAAAGGGTAGGTAGTAAGTTTATAATTATTAAAAAAATATTTTATGTCGTGTAAGCAAAAATAATATTTTAATATTTTATGTAACTTCAAATTTATCATTTTCACAATCTTTCCTTTATCTGTCTGCACTCTAGTATAACGTTGCTTCATGCCGAATTTCAAGATTCTGAGTTCACGGGAAGTACCTTGTAGGCAAAGAGATTTAAGATATATAGAGAGGGCAAAATGGCATAGAAAAACTGTGATCCCATGGCTCAGTTCCGCCATCTAGTACAATATAGCAAAATTAGAGTGACAATTGGAGACATCAAATAGTAAAAATGAAATAAGTTTATATAAAATATATTCAGCTATTGCCCGGTAGGTGGCCAGTGTGGTATATGTTGCCAAATCCGATTTAATGCCCTAGTATAGTTCAAATCGGGTAAATAAATACTGAAAAGTAAATAAATTAAGTGAAACTTGTCTTGTACAAACAAAAACTGTTTTAGAATTTTATTCGCTACTATTCATTTACCGTGACACCGTCTATTGGCATTTTAGATGTTTTATGCTTACGAATTATTTTAACGCTCAGTTTATTGCGATTTTTGAGTGTAATAGGCCATAAAGCGCATTTTGTTTTGCAATTTTCGTTTGCATTTCGTTTTTAGCAAAATTATTCTTTTTACACGTTTGTTTGCAAATATTTTTAAATGGCAATGCAAAAAACTGTGGTAGGGTTTGTATCATTTCGATATAAAGTTATCGATAATATTCAAAGAAGTTACCACGACGATGTTTTTTCGCATTATGATAGCTTGAAACAAAAAATTAGGAAGCAGAATAATTATGGGTAATTTCAAGTTTACAAGTTTCTTATTTATATAATTCTTTTAATATTATAGGCGTTAAAGTTTAAAATTGCCGATTAGTACTGAAAATCTAAATAATTGCTTTTTTTTAATTTTTAATCAATTCATTTATAATCAATATATAGGAAGGTCGTTTATGCCTTTGTGATATAACTCTGAGGATCTAGACTGCACAAACTGTGTGAAAGCAGAACTGCCTCCTGGGAAGAAAACTTCTTGTCACGTAGATAATTGTCCAAATCACGACAAAAATGGTAGTCTGCTGGAGCAAGACCTTTACCAGATACGTACGCCATTATCTTTAAAAACGGCAAAAAAATCAAGGTTATTGTATGGGAGCCCGCCTTCAGTATTTATTTTATTTTAATTATTTATTTGTAATTTGAATATATAACCAAATATTCTGTGAACATTTTAAGCGTCTGTTTCCGTTATTAATATGGAGCAAAAAACGGCAAAAATTCACGTTTGTTGTATGGGAGCCCCCTTAAATATTTTATTATTTTTATTCTTAGTACTTGTTGTTATAGCGGCAACAGAAATACTAACACAATCTCTGGAAATTACAACTGTCTCGCTATTACGGTTTTTGCCTGGTGACAGACGGACAGACGAACAGAGAAGTCTCATGAATAGGGTTCGTTTTACCTTTTAGGTACGGAATCCTCAAAATCACAAAGTAGCTCGCAATCATTGTACTACATATACGTACCTACATATTTTATGAATATATTTCATTATAAATAAGTTATGTAATCTATGTACTTATCCACTTAACCGTAAATTTTATTCCATTTTTTACGGTTAAGTAAAAAAGTACTGAAATTAATAACTTACTATTTCATTTTTAATACAAGGTACCGATTCTTTTTTTTTTTAATTTGATCGACAAGTCTTTCCAAAGTAGATAACTTCTGTTTTAAAATGCATTGAGCATAATTTCGACGAATGAGACGGAAGCCAATTTTCTTCTCTACGGTCTATCTGGACAAATCGTATCCACTTTTTCCCTACGACATTATTTTTATTCGGAAACCAAAAATAACAAAACCTAGATAAATGAATAGTAATTGTTCATTCAATTTTGTTTATTAATATGATATGATTATGTTTAAATAGAGTTAATAATAAATAAACTTGAAATATAGTAATATTTTAAGTTTATTTAGCTATATTTTAAATGTCAATAAAATGCAACAAAATGTATTCATCTTAATAAGTATTATCGATAACTAAATCGATAAACAACATTACTACATCTCTACAAGAAAATAGTAAAACTACTCAACAATAGAGGGCGCTTATTACAATAATGGAAAATTTTCTAGAACTAAAGATTTTTTTTTAATTTGAATTGCAGACGAAATATAAATAATTCATAGAAAAACATTCCGAAGTTAGGTCCAGTCGTTTTACTATAACGAGATGTACAGTAACACAAAGCGCAACATGGCATATTTCCTTAGAAAATGTTTATTCTTGGTGTACACAAATTACGTCTTGACGCGCAGACTAGACTGAGCGACTTTTAACCAAGTCGATAAAAGTTGGCTTACGATTTTGTTCGTGATGTCCTGTCTATTATAAATATAATTTTAATGTCTTTGCTTGTAGGTTTTGATTCCCTAGCGTGTGACGGAAATTCGTCTAAGGTGTCGGTATAAACTGTTGTATCTTTTGATCGCTTTAACTTAGAAGTTTGATTTTTATTTGCTTAAAGGGACAATAGACCTAGGTATTTGGTATAAATTTTAATTTGATACCTTTATTAGTTCGTGAGAAATAAGGTAGTAAGTTTCATTTTATTAAAATATGTTTATTATATTATATAACTGAAAAAATTTGATTTTCGCAATTTTTCCTATATTTGCATTATACAATATGTTAAGAAAACCCTGTCCGATCCGTGAAGGTATTGTTAGGTATCGATAACTGATTCTACTAATGCCTGCAAAACCTGGCTAAACTTAAAAAAAAATACCCCCTAAAAATAAATAACTTAAATAAAATAAATAGGTAATTTCATGGCAACACAGGCACAGGTCATGACCGCAGTTGACCTCATGCTTGTAGGTATAGGTAGCTTGTTTACGTTTATCGACTCCCGAAAGAAACAATGATACTTAGGCAGCTCGAGAAAAGAATTTTTTTTAAGTAGGAAGGTCGTCTGACTCTCCGAATGAATGAAATCTCCAATGGATGTGGCGGAGATGTTCCATATTTCGTCGCACGAGATTAGCACGGACATGCACACAAATAAAAATCAAGTGGTGTCAAATCCGCGCTGGCCACAGTTGGCCCCTACCAATCCACTGCTCGCCGAACTGATAATGGACAATAATGATAATGTACTCACGTACAGGTCGGAAAAAATATCGTGAGGCACCGTCATGCTGGAACCCTCGTGCATTGACCGATAAGTACCCCAAATCCAAATCGTCCAACACCTGATCACAACACAGCTAATTGTAGTTACTACCTCCATCAGCATGTTACATTACTCTACATTAGAAAACGACATAATCATACAATACACGAATAGTGTGTACACCAGCAATGTTTACGGGCAACTAATAATTTAAAGTAAAAATTATTTTTATATTCTAAAAATAGGTATGTACACGGCTGGCGGCGGCAAGCTTTGATAGAGATGTGTAAGTAATCAAAATATTGTTTTTTTATCGATTGATACTCGTCTATTTTTGGTATCGATTTAGTATTGTAGTTTCTCCTCATTCTTATTCTCGACTAGCTTTCCGCCCGCGGCTTCGCCCGCGTGGAGTTCGGTTATATCGCGCTTTTTAGTTTTCCCTCGGGAACATCAATTTTTCCGGGATAAAAGGTAGCCTATGTTCCTTCTCAGGGTCTAAAGATTGTCTGTGCCAAATTTCATCAAAATCGGTTGAGAGGTTTAAGCGGGAAAGCGTAACAGACAGACAGACAGACAGAGTTACTTTCGCATTTATAATATTAGTATGGATTCAACATCGCATGGAATTGTTTAGAACTTTTACAAAACTCAAATTAGCGAGGTACACTGCTGTAAATGAAAATCATGCCAAAGTATTAATTTCAGTTTCTGTCTCAATATCGATGATATTGACCGATAAAATATTTGTAAAACTTTACTAAAATTGTGTTTCATAAGTCTTTCTCGTTTCTGTTTACTAATACTTGTGTTATAATAATGTTATTAGTAATTAATCGATAAACAAACAAAAGTACTTTTACCATTGGGTAACCTGTGTTTTTACAACAAATCCTTCAACCAGATACAAGTTTCGATTAATAGCGATAAAAAAACGTTATTACTCAAAAAATAGTACATCCCTAGTTTCTCGTACTTTTTCCTTTGAAGACACCGACAAATTCGGCGCGCGCCGGCATCACAAAGGAGACCGCCAAATATTGAACATAAATTTATACATTTAATATCCAACAATAAATCAAACGATGATACCGCCGAAAATGATGTTGTCACATTTTAAAAATTTACCTAATTTTGGGGAAGTTCGCGGGAAAAAAAGATAATTTCAAAATTCACTAGTATTGTTACTATGATGATTATGTAAAATTTCATACTTTATTTGGCCATGTGTTTAACTAACCTTTATTATCCTTACGGGTCGGACAGGGTTTTCTTAACATATTGTATGACAATCCTTCATGCCAAATTTCAAGATTCTGAGTTTACGGGAAGTATCCTGTAGGTTGTGATTCCTTTGCGAGTGTCGAAAATTTGTTGAAAATATCGATATATCGGCTGTATCTTTTGATTGGCTTGGCTTAGAAGTTTGATATTTTCACAGCTTAAAGGGACAATAGACCTAGGTATTTGGTATAAATTTCAATTTGAAAACTTTATCCGTTCGTGAGAAATAAGGTAGTAAGTTCCATTTTATTAAAATATGTTTATTATATTATATAACTGAAAAAATGTGATTTTCGCAATTTTTCCTATATTTGCATTATATGACAATCCTTCATGCCAAATTTCAAGATTCTGAGTTTACGGGAAGTATCCTGTAGGTTTTGATTCCTTTGCGAGTGTCGAAAATTTATTGAAAATATCGACATATCGGCTGTATCTTTTGATTGGCTTGGCTTAGAAGTTTGATATTTTCACAGCTTAAAGGGACAATAGACTTAGGTATTTGGTATAAATTTCAAATTGATAACTTTATTCGTTCGTGAGAAATAAGGTAGTAAGTTCCATTTTATTAAAATATGTTTATTATATTATATAACTAAAAAAATGTGATTTTCGCAATTTTTCCTATATTTGCATTATATGACAATACTTCATGCCAATTTTCAAGATTCTGAGTTTACGGGAAGTATCCTGTAGGTTTTGATTCCTTTGCGAGTGTCGAAAATTTGTTGAAAATATCGACATAATTGGCTGTATCTTTTGATTGGCTTGGCTTAGAAGTTTGATATTTTCACAGCTTAAAGGGACAATAGACCCGAGTATTTCATGTGAATTGCAGCTTGATACGTCCACGCGTTCTTTAAATAAAGGGTGGTGACAGACAGACAGACAGACAGACGGACAACAAAGTGATCCTATAAGGGTTCCGTTTTTTCCTTTTGAGGTACGGAACCCTAAAAATACTACTAAATTAATTGAATAAAAATAGTCGAGTATATATAATTAATTATTTGAAACCTTTTTTAGTAAGATAACCCTTTATTAAGGTAGCCATGACAGTAGTTATAAAGTTTGATTGGCGACTTTGACAGTTCTATTTTCCCGTTGTGTTCGTGTCGAGTGTTGATTTGAGTTGATTGTGTTTATTTAATGGGCCGTATGATCGGAATTCACGTATTCTGTTTTTTTTTTTTGCATTCATATGGTAGATAATATAGATACGATAGTCTTAGATACATGACACGTCAATCAAATGTCACTGTCAAAATCTTATTTCGCTTATTACCGACCACCATATTTATTAGTAGTTGTGTTGCACTCCTTGGCAGAGTTAAATTGAGTCTGTATAAAAACTAAGCCAAAATATAGGAAATTAACATTAAAAACAGTTAACTATAGCGTAACTATACCTAGCATTAAGTGTACAATGTGCTGGCCCAGGCTCCATACATTTCTGAAACATCTCCTTTCTAGTACAAGGCACAGTTTAACCCTCAATCATATTGAATCCGGAAGACGCAGCGTGGGTAGGCCCCGACAAGGTGGACTGAAGACCTGGTGAAGGTCGCGGGAAACCGCTGGATGCGGGAGGCGCAGGACCGGTCGTCGTGGAGAACCATGGGGGAGGCCTATTATTATTATTATTATTATTTATTGTGTGTTCAGACTACATGTGGTCCATTGTGTTAGTAACAATTTCACTTAAACCTATGTTAGTACTTAATAACTAAAACCGATTTTGTACGGTTCGCTAATGCCCACACAAGCGGACTATCTGCCCGGGCCGCTATCGAGTGCAGAATGATGTTGGGACTGTCACGCAACCCGCGAAGTAACGAGGCAGATTTCTTGCGCCATACTGCGTCAAAGCTATCAACGCGCGCGTCAGCGAACATCGCCGACGCACTACAGAAGCGCGGCAGTCGCAACAGCGTCCTGAACGCATTGTTGTATTGGATACGCAAAGCGTTGCAAGCCCTTTGGGTATATCTGAACCACAGGGCCCCCGAGTACAGTGATGTACAATACGCCTTAAAAAGGGCTATTTTAACTGCTACTGCACATCGAGAGAACCTGCGGGCCAGCATGTTCGCCCGGACCGACAACGCTCTGCGTTCCCTCTCCAAATCTACATCATCGTTCAGGGTATCTGTTACCATATGGCCCAAGTATTTAAATTTATACACCCTGTTTATTGGGTGACCTTTAAGGAACAGAGGAGGGACCGTAGATGGACACCTGGCTCCAGACCCGAAGACAATATACTCTGTCTTTTTGGCGTTGTATATCAACCCATGAGACTCCGCGTACGATTCACACACAGCCAGTAACCTTCGGAGAGCACTGATCGAGGGAGCCAACAGCACCATGTCGTCTGCGTAGCTCAGATTATTAAAACAAATTCCATCTACATAGCAGCCGACACGCATGCTGCTGAGTCGCTCGACCAAGTCATTCACATAGAGACTGAAGAGTAAGGGCGAGGAGAGTCCCCCCTGTCTCACCCCACACTCCGGCCTGCATGGCTCCGAAAGCTCCCCCACCCATCTCACCCGAGTCTCTTGGTGTAGGTACCAGTATTTAAGGAGAGATGCGAACTCTGGCGGCAGTGTTGTAACTCCTAGCTTCTGCCAGAGTAAATCATAAGAGACTAGGTCAAAAGCCCTGGATAGGTCCAGGAACACCGCGTAGACTGGAGTCTGTCTATCCGTGTAATACTTAACAGCGTGCTTCAAACTAAGTATGGCCGATTCCGTTGACAGCCCTGCCCGAAAACCGAACTGGGCGTCATGAATCTTGACATGCCTAATCAAATACGAGTTGAGCACGCTGTCAAGTACCTTGGCTATGACGGTGGCCAGTGAAATTGGCCTGTAGTTTGACCCGTCCGATACGTCTCCAGTCTTGTTCTTGACTACAGGCACCACCAGAGTCCGCATCATGTCCGAGGGCAAGTAGGCATGAGACAGACACAAGTTAAATAATAAAGCGAGTACTCGCGGTAAGTGGACACCAGCATGCTGCAGGTGCTCGATGCTTAGCCCATCATGACCTGGCGATTTCCCTCTAGTCATATTCTTAATTTTGGCCCTGACCTCTTTCGCCAAGATCACCGTTGGTACTTCCTTATCTTTGGGAAGAGCATCGAGCTCCCCGCATGGTGTACCCAAGGCCGACTGCGTGGAAAACTGGGTTTTGAACAACTCGGCAATATCTTTTGGGTTGGTAACTCCATCGATACTCACAGGAATACCAGGCCTAGGATTCAGCTTACCAGTACCTTTCCAGAAATTTTTAAAGTCTGATTTGGCATAGTGCTTTGCCAGTGAATCCATCCTCAACTGTTCTTGGTGGTTTTGACACCACTTGACCTTTCCTTTAAAAATTTTGCGCGATTGCACCATTGAGTCATATACGGGACCTGATGAAGGCTTTCCGTAGTGACACCATTTACTGAAATCCCATGTCCAGCAGTGGACGTCTTTCGACTGAAATGATGATGATGATGTTGAATCCTTAAATGTAACCCTTGTTGGCTTATAATCAATACGTATTTCCACATTACAGGTGATTTACGACGTGTATGCCCGTATGCTACAATAAACGCGGCGCTAAGAAATAAAGCTATTTTAAGCGCATCTAATAAATTACAACCATTATTTACCTACTGTTACCCTTTGTTTTCATTAGAGTTAAACTTATTATTTTGTACAACAACAGCTAGCTTAAAGGCTTAGGTAATAGTAATGTGCGATGGAATTGCGTGATTTAATCCCCCCATCTCTGTTCCACCATCGGACGATCTGTTACACAAGCCTGTTAGACACTGATTAGTAAATCTACTATCAAAAATAATCTTAGTTTTTTTTCTATTATGAAAAATCGTTAATTTTAATATCTTTAAAAGCCTAGGATTGAAGTAAAATGTATTAAAATTCAATTACTTTGTCCACAGTGATGCATTTCGAGTGTTATGGCAAACGTTGCAGTAACGAATTGACAGTCGACTAATCCAAGATGGCGGAAGCAGAGGGAGGAGCTAGCGAGCAAGATGATGTTTCATTCTTGCGTACGGTGAGTGACTTGCATTTAGTTTTTTTTTAGTTTTTCAGGAAACTAAGGTAATGAAACTGAGGAAGCTTTTAGAAGATGTAACTTAATGATCTTTTGATGATAATGCAATTTCGAAAAAAGATAGGTATATGTTTGGTTTTGTATACTACTAGCTTTTGCCCGCGGTTTTGCTCGAGTATTTTGGTAAATTTTCGTAATATCTTTATAAATTATAGCCTATCTGTTGTTTTGCTGCAAAATCTGTTTCGGAGTTTTTGTGTGAAACCGTTTTGAGAGCAATGGTGTTGAAATAATTTACACAAAATAAAGAGCTTGTCAGAAATCTAACCTACAACCTACTTGTTGTAGTTACTATTGGGCCACCACTGTTCAATGTGTACTAAATATTGATTTAAATAATAATTAAATCAGCCTAAAATTATGAAATAGTTTATAAACAATCAGCTTAATAAAAGTAAGAAATTTTTCATAAAAATAAGCTTACCAAAAGTATGAAATATTTCACAATAATCAGCTTATTAAAAGTATAAAAGATTTCACAAAAATCACCTTAATAAAAGTATGAAATGTTTCACAAAAAACAGCTTAATAAAAGTATGAAATATTTCATAAAAATCAGCTTACTAAAAGTATGAAATATTTCATAAAAATCAGCTTACTAAAAGTATGAAATATTTCATAAAAATCAGCTTACTAAAAGTATGAAATATTTCACAAAAATCAGCTTACTAAAAGTATGAAATATTTTATAAAAATCAGCTTAATAAAAGTATGAAATATTTCATAAAAATCAGCTTACTAAAAGTATGAAACATTTCACAAAAATCAGCTTACTAAAAGTATGAAATATTTTATAAAAATCAGCTTAATAAAAGTATGAAATATTTCATAAAAATCAGTATGAAACATTTCACAAAATCAGCTAAAGTATGAAATATTTAAAAATCAGCTTAATAAAAGTATGAAATATTTCATAAAAATCAGCTTACTAAAAGTATGAAACATTTCACAAAAATCAGCTTACTAAAAGTATGAAATATTTTATAAAAATCAGCTTAATAAAAGTATGAAATATTTCATAAAAATCTGCTTACAAAAAGTATAAAACATTTCATTTAAAAGAATCTATCAAGAAAATGTAGGTCATTATAAGTTAGCTAAGTAATCAGTCTTCATTCACCAAATAAATCACAAACCTATCAGTCAATAAGGCTCTTTAATCACATGCCTTATCAGGAAGATGACGCCAGACTAGCGTCAGCTAATGTTATTAACGCCCATCGCTTCGGTAATAAAATGTCAAAGTTATGATGATGTTTGAGAAAACATAATCGATAAGGATGTTTAGTATCGATTAACCTTAAAATCGAGTTGTAGCTTCAAAGATAGAGAGGCCTTTTACTTTGAATTAATAGAATACTCTTCACTAAGTACACCATATAAATTACAGACCATAAATATGAAAATTTTACAAAAGGTGACACAATGGGCAGTCGTAAAGCTAAGAGCAATCTTTTTTTTTTATAAATTAATAGCTTTCCGCCCGCGGCTTCGCCAGCGTCGAGTTCGGTTATATCGCGCTTTTTAGATTTCCCTCGGGAACATCAATTTTTTCCGGGATAAAAGGTAGCCTATGTTCTTTCTCATGGTCTAAAGATTGTCTGTGCCAAATTTCATCAAAATCGGTTGAGAGGTTTAATCGGGAAAGCGTAACAGACAGACAGACAGAGTTACTTTCGAATTTATAATATTAGTATGGATAAACTAGCGCTTGACCGCAATCCCGCCTGATGGTAAGCAGTGACGCAATCGTTGATGGTAAAGCGCACTAGTTTATTAAGAGCCTATTCACTAGCCTTGACGACACTCAAATTGTAGTCCGACGGAAACACCGCCGCTAGCAAATTGTTCCAGTCCCTCGATGAAATGAAATGAAATGAAATCGTTTATTAAGCAAGTAGGATCACTGATCACTTTTACACGTCATGTTTATTTTTTATTTTATTTTTTTAACTAGATGAAGCCGGCATTTCCTAACTGACTACCTCTGAGAAGAAATAGCCGAAACAAACTCAGGGATCATCGTCTTTTTCAAGTCCAGACATTAAAAATGAAAATGTTTACAATAATTTACCTTATAATTACGCATATTGCTTAATAACAATTAACAATGCTTAACAGAGCGAGCAGCTCAGTCCCAAGCTTTTTTGTCTTCTAAATAATCTGTGATTTTATAATACCCCTTTTTGCAAAGTTTGGCCTTTATATGGTTCCTATATCGTTTAATGGGTAAGTTTCGAACGTCCATGGGAAGCTTGTTGTAAAAGTGTGTACATTGACCCATGAACGAGTTGCCTACTCTGTGGAGACGAGTGTGATGTACAGCAAGATTGTGTTTGTTCCTGGTATTTATAGTATGAATATCGCTTATTTTCTTAAAATTAGAGATATTTTTATGAACATACATAAGATTTTCAAATATATATTGTGAAGCTACAGTCAGAATGTTCACCTCTTTGAACTTTTCTCTAAGAGATTCTCTAGGACCAAGGTTGTAAATGGCTCGAACAGCCCTCTTCTGTAAAACAAAGATGGTATTGATGTCCGCACAAGTTCCCCAGAGAAGAATCCCATAAGTCCTAAGACTATGAAAATAACTAAAATAAACAATTCTGGCTGTATCCACATCAGTTATCTGTCTAATTTTCTTAACAGCAAAGGCGGCAGAACTGAGTCTACCCGACAGCTTCTCAATGTGAGGACCCCATTGTAACTTGGCGTCAATAGTTAATCCAAGAAAAACTGTCGACTCGACAGGGATCAACTCTACTCCATTCAGTTGAACATTGGTACTTAGCTGCCTGACATTTGGCGTAGAAAATTTAATGACTTTAGTTTTTTTTTTCATTTAAAAGGAGGTTATTTACATTAAACCAATGAACAACTTTAGAGAGTGAGTGCATTGTTAACTTCGTCAAAATTTGTTAGCTGACGCTTGACTTTAAAAATAAGAGAAGTATGCGGAATGAAGATGTACGCGGTATAACGGAGAAGGCGAAACGCTTCGTCCGGATCGTAGTGGTGTTAACAACGTAAGGGTGGAAACTCGTCGTACGACGAGTCGTCCGATGGTGGAACGGAGATGGGGGAATTCAACCATACAATTCCCTCGCACATTCCCCAAAAAGACAGACAACCTTTGATTGGAATACAAAGGGGAGAAAGGAAAAATAAATTATGTAGGTAGTCTACAGTATACTATTTACATATGTATATTATTTCATCACTACTGCTGACAGCCTCCATGGCGTAACGGTAGCGAACGCGGCCGCTGCGCAAGGAGGCGCGGCTTCGATCCCCGCGCAGTGCAAATATTTGTATGGATGAATATGAATATTTGCATTGGTCTGGTCATGCCTCGGCAAACACGTTGAGCCGTTGGTCCCGGCTGCCATACGAACATCAAATTGCAGTCGTTACGGATTGTTGGAACCCTCAAAAGTCCAACAATTGGTCTAAATGCAATGCTGCGATATCACCTTCGGGTTGTGAATTGGACGGCAGTCGCTTCACGGAAAATATCGAAGTTTAGCCTAAATCAGCAGTTAGACTGGTAAAGCGGACCCCAGACTCCAAAGCTGAAAAAGCTTCGGATGCGACTGGGATTAACGCTGAGATGATGATGAACTTCATCACTACTGCTCTCAAAACGGTGAAGGAAAATGGATAGCCTAGAATCGAAAATTTGCAAAAATTACCTACCAACACGCACTGGGCCCGCGGCCCACTCCCTCTCACCAAAAGGTCCGAGATATCGTAAAATAATACCTCCCAGCAATGGGAATTTTAAAGACCGATTGCTTTTTATGTGATCTTAAACGGCTAGTATCGGATCATTACAATACAGCTATTCTGATGGCTTCAAAAGGGATTTTAAACTGTTGATGTTTTCAGGACAATAGTATATTATTAATGGTCGGTGTAATTTTTATTCAAATTCATCTTTCCAGTTGATGTTTTTTTATGTTGAACAAAGGTTAACTGTATTGCAGAGAGCAATAACTTGATTTCCGAGGGATCAGTTTAGTTCAGTTAATAGCAAAATTCAATTAACACGAATTATTCGATAATGTAGGTACTTTTTGGCGTCTTATAATAGAAGATACGAGTAACAAAAAGGGCGAGGGAGAATTAGATGTTCTTTAATTAACTGTCATTTCATTTTCGATTTTATTACAGTACTAGCTGTGCCCCGCGGTTTCACCCGCGTAAACTTCGAACCGAAAGAGCTCAGTTCTTACAAAATAAGCGCCTGTTAAAATAATGGGAGCAATATGTACGTCCGCGTTTGCTCCCGTTTTCGCAACTTTTTTGTTCCTGCTCTGCTCCTATTAGTCATAGCAGGATGTTATATAGCCTATGTCCTTTCTCAGGCTCTAGACTATCTGTGTACCTAATTTAATTACAATCGGTTCAGTAGTTTTGGCGTGAAAGCCGGACAGACAGACTATTAATATTTCGAAATTTGAAGTATTAATCGACGTTTCTTCTAACTGTATTATTGGAAAAAGGTAGGTATAAAATGTATGAATTTGTAGCGCAGACTTTATTATGTAGGCAATAAAGTTATTTATCTAATAACTTCTTATTGATTTACATATTTAAAAATGAAATCGCAGTCTAACTAAGGTCGATAAATGTTGTCTTTTTGAACTGCTTATAGTATAATAACACGCCTATATTTCCCGGAAGCGTTAGGCAGGGGCTCTATAAAGTATCAAAACTGTAGGTAGTGACGATGTTTGCGAAAACCTCGATAAAGCAGTTTTTTTTTTAAATAATTATAAACTAGCGCTTGACTGCAATCCCGCCTGATGGTAAGCAGTGATGCAATCGTTGATGGTAAAGCGCACTAGTTTATTAAGAGCCTATTCACTCTAGCCTTGAAGACACTCAAATTGTAGTCGGAACACCGCCGCTGGCAGTTTAGTATCGATTAACCTTAAAGACGGGTCTATAGATGGCTTGAATCCGTTGGTACACGGCATGGTTTCTTTACGATCTGACGTATCAACCTCACTAAAACTTACCCGTAAACAAGCTTCTTTATAGACCCTTACAATACTAGCTACCGTGCCTACACTACCCACGACAAATAAACCGTTGTTTTCCACGGCAAGATAAACGTCTATGTACGGACGACAGCAGGTCAATGTACCCGAAACTGTCAAGTATTTCCAATCAACTTTGAGCCTTAATGCTTTATAGATAAAGTTGAAAATCAAATTCATATTCATCCATACAAATATTTGCACTGCGCGGGGATCGAAGCCGCGCCTCCTTGCGCAGCGGCCGCGTTCGCTACCGTTACGCCATGGAGGCTGTCAGCAGTAGTGATGAAATGATCTACATATGTCAATAGTATACTGTAGACTACCTACATAATTTATCTTTCCTTTCTCCCCTTGGTATTCCAATCAAAGGTTGTCTGTCTTTTTTGGGGAGTGTGCGAGGGAATTGCATGATTTAATTCCCCCATCTCCGTTCCACCATCGGACGACCCGTCGTACGGCTAGTTTCCACCCTTACGTTGTTAACACCACTACGATCCGGACGAAGCGTTTCTCCTCCTCCTTTATACCGCGTACATCGAGGGACTGGAACAATTTGCCAGCGGCGGTGTTTCCGTCGGATTACAATTTGAGTGTCTTCAAGGCTGGAGTGAATAGGCTCTTAATAAACTAGTGCGCTTTACCATTAACGATTGCGTCACTGCTTATCATCAGACGGGATTGCGGTCAAGCGTTGGTTTATGATATATAAAAAAAAAAAATAAGGAAATCTGACAGATTGTAGAAGCTTGATGTGCTGTCGTCTGTAAATTATATTTACATTATATGAATGCGGCTGACGTCAATCGTTACATCTGACTTCTGTCAGGAGCCCAAAATAAAGCCAGACTTACGAAAGGGTCAAATCTAATCAAATCAAAATTGTTGTGAAATATCATCAGTAAACAATACAATATGTCGTTGTTTTTTGTGGTTGTTGTTGGTAATATTGTATTACTACTTTCTGTAAAACTCCACAAAATGTAATATGCTGCCAGGCCCACACTGTTCTCCCATACTTACTGTAATTTGAAAACATTGTAAAACCCAATTATTTTTAGAGGAGCCGCTGTGAACTTTCTTGTTTAGCTTCTCCACGGGAAACATTCAATCGAAATCGTGTACCTAGCTTCTGACTTTTCTTAAATATCCATGTAGTTATCTGTGCCATAAAATGTATACAGCAGCATACAGCGCGGCGACCCCAAATAGTTTGAGAAACGTAAGGCTGATCCATTATGTTGCTTGACACTGATGTTAGGTACTGATAATTGATTTATAGGGAACCTCTAGAGCTTGGCAATTTGTTATTGAGCACAGTGTATTGAATTATACTAGATTTTGCCCGTAACTTCTTCCTCGTTAAAGGAAGCATTTCCTTATGTACAATCAAGGGTCAAAAGTGCATAACCACTTTTGAACTTTATTGCAATAACAATAAGGTTCAAAAGTGGAGTAGGTACCGCTTTTCACTGTACTTAGCAATACTGTTACTTACTACTAGTGAAAAAGTTTATGTCAAGGTATTAATTAATGACAAAAGATACTATAGAGTTTAGTAAAACCTGGTACTTAGAAGACAATCTTATTTATTTGTATGTAAGTATAGATAATAGTAAATACAGACAATGGCCCCGATTCTTTTGTTCACAAATTAAATTAAATTTAAGTTTAGTGCAATGCACTTTTTACTACATAAATCACGCGTGTTTGTTTAGTAAAAGACACTATAAATAATTTAAAAGTCCAATGAAAAACGAGCGTGGCACTCATCCTAGCTTCCCGCCAAAACCTCTTGTTAAAAAAAATCTATTACAAAATTAATCAAGTGATATTAATATACATAATTCCATTTATAAAAAAAGTTTATAAAATTTAAAAAAATATAAACATTAAAAAATTAATTAATTTGCGCAATATTATTGTTATTTTGCTTGCTTGAATTCAAAGAGTGTGGATCCCCTTAGGGTAAAAGCCTCCTCCAAAACATTCCATTTACCTTTGTCTTTGGCAGTGGACATCCAGTCTCTTCCTGTGGTAGCCACAATCTCATCCTGCCACCGAACGCTCTGACGACCCCTACCTTTCCTACCGTATGGTCCTTTCCAGTTTGTGATGTTGACTGTCCAACGATTGTCCTTGTATCTCGCGACACGGCCAGCCCATCTCCACTTTAAACTTTTAGCAAAACGCTAGGACTTACTTGATTAAAAAAATATTGTGACATCAACCCACGCTAACCACGCGATGTGGATTAACAACCCTCTCTCAGAGATTGAGTCAAGAACTCTCTCAGATTTCTTTGACATTTTTTTCACCGTTTTCAACAGAGGATCATACTATTCTTCAAAGGATATCGAAGGCCAAACATTAAAACTTATTTGGCCCAAAATTCCACTGCGCCAACTCCGCTCGCGCAGCTGAAATTAGCCGCACTCAGATCATCATGTGCAATCACCAGGGCGGACGGCTCAGAATAGAAGAGCGACGTTTGTCTATGGCGATGTGCCTCGCTTAGGATGAGGGATGTCCAAGAACTCCCATCTGAAGAGACTGTTTTTGCTCCGGTCGACTGGGATTCTATAAATTTGTCAAACTTTTAAAGGTTGACACAAAGGGGTACCTACAACTCCAACATAGTCTCCGTGGCGCAGCGGCCACCACGCCTGCTTGCGACGTGGAGGCCCCGGGTTCGATACCCGGCCAGGTAATGATGGGAAACGATCTTTCCTGATTGGCCTGGGTCTTGGATGTTTAAACCGTACCACACTCCAGCGTGCGAAGTATTAATCCAATTTGTATTTTTTTATTTTATTTTTCTGCATTTCTTTTTGGTTTTCCATATATTTTGTTTTCTAAAATAACTTTTAAGTTTTTGTATAACTTACGGAGAGCGGAGCATCTTAACACAAGCAAATTAATTGTTTAAAAGGATGCTCCTAAATGTAACTAGCATAAGTTATTTAAGTTGCTGAATAAACATTTTATTGTTATTAATTATTATGTATCTATTATAAAATATAGTATCGTTGAGTTAGTATCCCATAACACGAGTCTCGAACTTACTTTGGGCTAGCTCAATCTGTGCGATTTGTCCGTACCTATATATATATTTTAATCCTGCCGTGGAGGTGTTACCATTGGTTGGACTAACTGGATCCACGATTACTTTATGTTTAATACTCTTTGAAGTCTGATTCTACTAAGACTTCGAAGAATTTTAAAAAGAGCCGCCTAAACGTATATAACGTCATTTGTTATATACAATGTTTTATTCTGAATTCAGTATAAATAATTCAAAACGAGGCTAATTGATCATCTACTGGACCTATGTTTAGAAATAAAGAAAGATAAAATACCGTTTTTTTGCGGTAACATCACGAAAAATATGGTTGAGGAAATCATGCGTCACATCCACGCAAAACGGCTGCCGCAAAGCATTATGCTGCCACCCTATGCAAGATAGAGCCCCAGTGCCATAAAACTGCCAAAACTGTAAGAGAATATTTTGCTCCTCTTCTGATTTCGGCCGAAACTAAACCCATAATTTATGAAATAATTTGACTAAAGGCTACCTTTGAAATCAACAGTTTATAGAAGAAAAAAAAACTTTCACCCAAGTTTGTACGAACAACTATCAGCCGAAACCAAATCTGCGGCCGAAACCTGATATTTTCGGCCTTAATTAACAGTCTAAAAGTTAACCTCATTACTGAGAACTCTTTAATGGCGGCCGAGCGAAATGCCTTGCAAACTTGACTTCTTAATGAAATTCTTTTACCTTTAGACCGTAATTAATGGTTATTTAATCATATTGTTTTGAGCTTGGTTATTCATTCATTATTAAGCATGAAGTATTTCTAAAAATGGTGTCCAAAACAAAAAATAAAATCTTATTATACTTATATTCCAATTCAGAATGAACTATCTTTAACGTAAGGTTTTCATGTCATTTTTGCTCGTTTGTCTTCGAGCCCAATCGTACGTACCACAATAGCAACGACATCACGTGGTTAAGCGCTTATCTGTATGAAAATGTATAGCTGTCCACACAAACCACATTTGACCATCAAAATCTACCATGTGTGTTACCGACCATTATTAAGGTACGTAGCACCCACTGCGAACCACCCGACACCGCGGACAGGAGTCCACCCACATCGCTGACAACGATTAGTCTCAAAACTATTGCAAACACTAGGCACAATTTAACCATAACCCTACTATCGAAAACTGAACTACAAGGAGTTGTAGCACCATCCACAAATAACCACTGATTGTCCATATATTGTCGCTGCAATGTGGTATTAATGTGGTCGGAGTGAAAGGGACCTTACTGGTCTTTGCTATGGACGACACTAAAACTAAGAAAGCCAAATGTTCTACAGAGGTTTAATTAACAAAACCTTGGATGAGAGTTATCATGTAATTATATAATTTTTTTGTTCTTCTCTGTATTGGAAACAATATTTGCAGATATACATACAGATCAGCCCCCTAATCGGCGAACACATTTCTGTCAAATGATTGCGACTAGTTGGGATCGTTTGGACCGCCCATTTATCCGTTCGGTTCAAATGATCCCAACTAGTCGCAATTGTTTGACAAAAATGTGTTCGCCGATTACGGGGCAGGCTGATACTACTAAGCTTGAAAATAAAATATGATAAAATAAAATATGAGTACGTACGCAAAACTTTTGATGCTTGTCTCCCAGATCGCCGTACACTGCGAAATTGGTACCAACACATGGGCGGTGATCCAGGATTTACTTCAGAATCCTTAGAGGCATTAAAAATAAAAATGAAAAGTTCCGAACATCCCATAATTGCAGCTCTTTCCTTGGATGAAATGGCTATACGCCGACGCATAGAATGGGATGGAAAAAAAATGATTGGACACGTCGACATCGGCAGTGGTATCGAAGGAGACCACGTAGGAATAGCTAAAGAGGCTCTAGTATTTCTCGTGACAGGCATAAATTGTAATTTTAAGGTTCCCGTTGGATATTTCTTAGTGGATGGAATTAACGGAAGACAGCGCGCAGACTTAATTGCGCAATGTTTGGAACTTGTTGCAGAAACAGGCATAACAATAATTTCCTTAACTTTTGATGGATGCGCAGCAAATATAGCAATGGTAGAATGCTTAAACTGTTCAATCAAAGATAATAAAATTACTTTTCCACACCCAGCAACGAATAATCCAGTAGCTGTAGTGCTAGACCCATCACACATGATAAAATTAATCCGTAATGCTTTTCAATGTTATAACACATTTTTAGATAAAGATGGTAATACCATAGAATGGCGATTTTTGGAAGAATTAAATAAACTTCAAATGAAGGAGAACTTTCACTTAGCAAACAAGCTTCGTTTCCACCACGTTAATTTTCAAAATAATAAGATGAAAGTTAAGCTTGCAACTCAATTGTTCAGTCTAAGCGTAGCAGACGCTATAGACTTTTGTCGTGATCAATTAAATCTACCTTCTTTCAAAAATAGTGAAAGCACAACTTTTTTTTTGAGGACAATTAATAACTTATTTGATATTTTCAATTCACGTAATACATATGAATATAATTTCAAAAAAGCTCTAACAGAAGCCAACGCAGCAATGTTGCTTAATTATCTAGATATGGCTACGGCATACCTATCCGAGTTGAGAACACAAGAAGGAACTCTTTTGACAAAAAGTTTACGCAAGACTGGCTTTAATGGTTTTATTGGATGTGCTGCAGCTGTTAAACATTTTTATGAAACTTTAATACGTCCTGGAATTTTGATTTTTATGCCATTTTATAAGGTAAGCCAGGACCACCTTGAAATGCTTTTTGGTAATATAAGAGCACATGGTGGATGCAACAATAACCCCACAGCCCGCCAATTTAAAGCTGCATATAAAAAACTTTTAGTGCATATTGAGCTCAAGGCTCTCGATAGTGGAAATTGTACTGCGCTTGAACATATTTCCATCCTTGATTGTGCATCATCTCCAATAGCACGGATTAATAGATCCATACGAAGGATTGCGGCTGAAGATGATGATAATGGTGATGATAATGATAATAATGAAGAGGATATTACTGCAGCTTTCAATGCCATTTCAGAGTTCAGCAATCAAATCATAAGTCACATAGCAGGATACATAACCCATATTTTAATTAAGAAAATTGATTGCGATGTATGCACTGGAGCGTTATTATCTAATAACATTAACGAAGACCATAAGTTTATAGTGGCTAAAGACAAGGGTGGTCTTTTGTACCCATCAAGAGATTTGATACAGATCTGTAAAATATCAGAATCTGTTATCAAAACGTATACTGAAAACCTACTTAATATAAATAAAAAAATGTTGATGACAAGAATTATGCGTAACTTTGTGGGAAGGGAAATATTTCAAAACATAGTTTACCATCAAATTGGCCAATACCCTACCTCAAACCACATCACAGACCTCACAAAGGCAATTATTGAAAAATATATAAACGTGAGATTACATTTTATTTTTAAAAATTCGTTAGTAATAGATAGCAAGCGTTAATTACTAAATAAATACATTCTATTTCAAGGGCAGTGATTATTTGTAATAAATAAAATTATTTCCTTATATTTCTATCATCTTTCATTTTTACCATAATATTCATTAGATGTAATATTTATTGTTAAAGATATCAAGGTCCAGTTCTAGCGATTTATTCTTGTTTTGCATGTGCAAATTATTATGCCCGCAAGAGGATAGTGCTAGTGTCAGTGCCAAAACCCACTCGAGATGCTCTTTAGAAATATAAGACCACACGGTGGAGCCAACAATAACTCTGCGGCATTGATTTAAGTTTGTTATAATTGTAATTTGCTTATATAAAACCTTTACATGTGATACATTTTTAAATCCCTAAACTTATTCTATAAAATGACACCATAACTAAACTTCTCATGACACCATAATCATTACTTATAGAAATAAAAAGTATTATAGGAAAAAATATTTAAAATAACTAAAGTTAGGTAGGTACGACATTTTATTACACATTTTTGCTAAAATCTCGAAAACTAAAAGTCTTATCACCTCAAAACTTTTTGTAAAACTGTTTTACACCTAAACCTTTCATTTTACTCTAATTTTATGTTGATAGCACCATAAACAAAAGTTCACATTTTTAAGTTACGTAAATTTATAAGTACAATTTTTTTTTAAACTCCCTACAAATTACGTAAAAATCATATACCTGGAATCTTATGTAAACTTATATGTAAAGATCCCAATTCTTACGAAACTAACACAACCCTTTTCTGTCAATTTTATCGATATATACTATCGATATAAATATCGACCTTTTGGTCGCCATAGCGTGTATGAGAAATTTGTGAATGTACGAGTGTACGTCAAATGCATTGCTTACTTTAGTGTGATCACCAATAACAAACTTATAATCGAAGTGTGAGTATTTATTTGTGTGCGTAATGCGCTTCCGTATTGGTCTTTTGCTTACACGTGAGTTATAGAGGGGAATCAAGCGGCGACACGCGTTCTAATACTAATTTCGAACTATCGCCATTCTAATAACTTCATCTGTTCTGTGAATATACCAATGAGGAACACTGCTTTGTTTGCTAGCGATTTTTTTAAATGATTAGCCATGAAGGTAACCCAAGACAGGTGAAGGGTCTGTCGATTAATTAGGTTTGCGGGACCAACATGGCTGGAGATCACTACAACATAGGGAAGAATTCAAGAAAGAATGGGGAACAGGCCTTGCCTAGCAGTGGAACACAAAAATTATAAAAAGTGCATGATTTAATAAAGCAACTAGTCAGCGTGGTAAGAATATATTTCTCTTATAACTTTTGACAATTATAAGTTGTTTGCATAAAATAAAATGCCAATCGTAGTCAGTTAAAAATGTCATCCTTGAAAATGAACTCTTTCATTACCTTGATGTAGCTAAGTAGGTAGTAGAAAAAAAACTGCATGTATACAAGGTGTAACATAAATGGTATATACATAACAAAGGCATGGCATCTTTACATGATATCAAACGATATTGGAAGGGTTTTTTAATCCTATCTCGTTATGTTAGGAAGTTATGAGGAAAAACACCGCCTGTGATAGGCTACTATCATACTAGTCGCACAGAGATATTGAAGACATTTATCGGATTTTGGCAAATAATGTGTCGGGTAACGAGTAGTTATTAACGTATCTAGTGTGCTGCCACGTTTGTTATGATTTGATTTTAAGAAACACATGAAACTGAAAATTTGGTACCAATTTTTTGAGTATTTTATTTAGAGTTGAAACCCTTCCGATATCGTTTGATATCATCTAAAGATGCCATGCCCTTGGTATGTATATACCCTTTTTGTTACACGTTGTATAAAGAATAGTAAATTAAGTAATTAAGTTAAATAAATTACTTAGCTTCCGCGCGTGTTTGCAGCAATTTTATATAATTATACATAACATACTTACTTTTCCACGTACGGTAACTAAGGAAAATAAGTTGTCAGATATATTTGAAGTTTAGTTAGAAACCGATGAATGTTTTCTAATTAATGAACTGTCTTTTTTCATAATTATAAACTAGTACTTGACCGACTACAATCCCGCCTGATGGTAAGCAGTGATGCAATCGTTGATGGTTAAGCGCACTAGTTTACTAAGAGACTATTCACTCAAAAAAAAAAATGAGCGAATTGGAAGGAAGACGGCAGTTGAGCACGAGAGTGTGGGGCCGTGGAAGAATTTAGACTCCCACGGTCCCACGCGCGCTCGTGATAGAAGAGACACCGGGGTGGTTTTAGTCAGTAAAAGACTGACAGACCTCGTCGCCCACCCCAGGGCGGCGGACATCCTATGAGGATTCCCACACCGAAAAAAAAAAGGTAATGCAATATTAAATCTAACAACACGACCAACGATGCTGCGTCAGAGGAAGATTGATCTGGAGACCCTTCACAACCAAACTCCAGACATAACAACATCTAGCCCATCGTACCCGGCACACATGGCAACACAATTGATCAGACCTATCCTCCGTATGGCTTCACCAGACATCATGCGGGAACACGACAAATCGCTTGGCGACAAGACATTATCTGGTGGGTGGTAACTTCTGCTGGCAGCCGATGTTGTGGCCTACCACTGAGTAATAATCCAATAATCAAATAAAAAATCATCCGAACTTATAAACCGGTTTCTTATTAAAGATTAATATTATATCCGATGACCCTGTTTACTTATTTCTAGTGGTGACTATACTTTATCAACTTACAATTACTTATGCGCAGGTAATTATTAAATTTCATATTATAAATTGGTGTATTTTATTAAAACTCCAACGGTAATGACTGGCAAATGGGAATACGTAAAAGGTCGAAATTATTCGTGGCGCTATTTATATTATGAACCGACCCACCCTTTGTTTCTTTTTTGCCGTGGGAAACCTACAGGCACCCAACCTCTGGGGAATGGGCTCGGGGATAGTGGTATTTTAACTTCCCTAAAACCCCTTTCTTCTCTCCGATTCCTCTTATGAGACCAATTCCAGAACCGCCCTGGTCTTGACAGCATGCGAGACCGTATCTTACTTATTGTCATCATACAATATGTAAAGAAAACCCCGTCCGACCCGTAAGGATAATAAAGGTTAAGTAAACACATGACCAAATAAAATATTAAATTTTAGATAATCATCATAGTAACAATACTAATGAATTTTGAAATAATCTTTTTTTGTCGCGAATTAATTCCAACTTCCCCAAAATTTGGTAATTTTTAAAAAGTGACAACACCATTTGTGACGGAGCGAATAGCGATGCGACCACGTGCCGCGTGCCCTGCCCCCCGTCACCCGCGGATGTACGCCTAACGTGTTGTCTACCGCACATGCATTAAGTGACCTGGCTTTTTCGAAATAATATTTATTTTTTTAGGGGAATTTTTTTTTAAGTTTAGACCGGCTTTGTAGGCATTATTATAATCAGTTATCGATACCTAACAATACCTTCACGGATCGGACAGGGTTTTCTTTACATATTGTATAATAGCATTAAAGCACCAAAATGATATTCTAGAGTGTCCGCACTGTGCATGTCAATGAACTCACATAGCTAAGGTAGGCTACATAAGCCACATAATGAGTATATGCTCATCCTTAATAATATTATAAATCGGAAAGTGAGTTTGTTTGTTTGTTCCGCTTTTTCGCCGTAACTACTAAACCGATTGCTTTGAAATTTTGCAGACGTAATGTCTAAAGTATGGGCTGGTCACATATGCCACTCGGCCGACAACCGTTGGGGTAAACGAGTCCTCGAGTGGAGACCGAGTCTCGGCAAACGTAGCGTAGGACGCCCTTGGGCGAGAAGGAGCGACGACATCAAAAAGGTGGCTGGTAGTGGCTGGCGGAGAACTGCTCAGGATCGAGCTTGTTGGCGTGCCATGAAAGAGGCGTATGTCCAGCAGTGGACGAGTATAGGCTGATAATGATGAAAGTTAGAAGTCCGGATTAAACATTAGGGTACTTTTTATACCAGAAAAAAATTATATTCCCGAGGGAAATGTAAAAATCTCGATATAACCGAACTCCACGTGGGCGAACCCGCGGGCGGAAAGCTAGTAACCCATAAATCATGAATCATGAGTGGCCCAGTGCAACCTGTCTAAGTATTAATTTATACTCCCCATAATTCACCTTCAAATAATCCAGATACTTTGTTATAGATCAGCACATTAATATTGAGACAGGCCCACACAATTTATACCCCAGTTTGTCCCTGGAGTAAGGAAGCAATTTTCCCAGCAAATTCCCTTTAGCTAGGGATTAAAGATTTTGGTTAAAACAATTTGTTACCGTGACAGATAATTTAATTGGTGCCAATGCCGTCGGTGTCCTTTTTTCTAGACAGAGTCGCTTGGCAGTAGACCTTCGCCTGTAGATTATGGCCCACAGCCTCAGGGTGCTCCTGCAGACTGCCAGTAACCGTGCGTTCTCGGTGGTAGGCCATAACATCGGCTGCCGACAGAAGTTACCACCCACCAGACAAAGTCTTGCCGCCAAGAGACTCGTCGTGTTCCGGCATGATGTCTGGTGAAGCCGTACGGAGGACGGGTCTGAGCAGTTGTGTTGCGATGTGTGCCGAGTACGATGCGTCAAATGTTGTTGTGTCAGGAGTTTGGTCGTGGAGGGTCTCCACATCAATCTCCCTCTGGCGCAGCATCGTTGGTCGTTTTGTTGGGTTTAACATTGCACCACCTCGCTCAACTGCCGTCTTCCTTCCTATTCACTAAGATTTTTAAGTGAATTGGCTTAATAAACTAGCGCGCTTTACCATCAACGATTGTATCACTGCTTACCACCAGGCGGGATTGCAGTCAAGCGCTTGTTTATTTATAAATAAAAAACTTACTGAAGCTGCACTAGAGCACTAGAGGATTGCTGCGGAAGCAGTGTTCGTTCTCGCAACCCCCGGTGTAGGTGTGGTTTTTAGTCAGTAAAAGTCTGACAGACCCCGCCGCCCACCCCAGGACGGCGGACATAAATGAGGATTTTCTCCCCGAAAAAAAGGGCTCTAGAGTATTAGCTCGAGTTGTGTCGTCACTCATCATCATCATTATCATCATCTCGCGTTAATCCCAGTCGCATCCGTAGCTTTTCAGCTTTGGAGTCTGGAGTACGCTTTACCAGTCTAACTGCTGATTTTGGCTAAACTTCGATATTTTCCGTGAAGCGACTGCTGTCTGACCTCCACAAACCGAAGGCGATATCTAAGCATTGCAGTTAGACCAATTGTTAGACTATTGAGGGCTTCAACAACCCATAACGGCTGCCACTAGCTGTTCGTATGGCAACCGGGACCAACGGCTTAACGTGCTTTCCGAGGCACGACCAGACCAGTGCAAATATTCATATTCATGCATACAAATATTTGCACTGTGCGGGGATCGAACCCGCGCCTCCTTGCGCAACGGCCGCGTTCGCTGCCGCTACGCCACGGAGGCTGTCGTGTCAGTCGTGTCGAGTTGTGTCGTCACTCATTAAGATAATACATAATATAATCACACCTGCTATCTTTGAAAAGCTAGACAAAGATTTAGATAGTATAGTAATAGCTACATTTTGGTAGGTACGGAACACATTTGACGTTTGAAATTAAATTAGCCTCTTAAAAAACCATTTTTGCAGTTCCTTCAAACGATTTTGTCTTCTATTCCATAGGCATATAAGTGTGGCATTAAAAGATAAAATAAATATAGTTTAAAAAACTAAAAAAACATGCTTTTAAAAAATATCAAACTAAAAAGTTAAAAATAATTTAAAGAAAAAGCGTGAGGCGCTTTGTGCCATAATTTTTGTGTATTAAGCGCCTCACGCTTTTTTTAAAATTATTTTCAACTTTTTAGTTCAATAGTATTTAATAAAAAAAAAACGAACGAACGAACGTATTGAAAACGGTGGGACATTGTATAGTAATGAGCCGCTCACTCGTAGTCCAAAGAGTTAGAGACGGACAAACAAACAAACAAGCAAGCAAACATACAAGTGAAGCTAATAAAAAGCATGTAATAAAGTGGTTCCGATACCAACTATTTACTGCAGCTACCATTTGTCATACCACCTACGCAATAGAAGTCAAAATCGGTTGTACGGACTGTCAAAATGGCTTATTTAATTACTTCATTTCAGACACCAAGATATGTTCCTAATATTACAGATGAGTGTATGCGGTTATAACTACTTCACGAGCAGTGTGACTACCATGAGTTTTCATTACGAGACTCGATCTTACGCATCGACCGCGTTTGGCGCACTCATTGGTTGAGAGTTCTTACAACCTTGAAGCGGGCCAATCAATGAGTCAAACGCGGCCGATATGCGATTGATCGAGTTTTCGTAATGAAAACTCATGGTAGCCACACTGGAGACTTTTTTTTAGTTGCCTGCTTATGTCACTGCTGAGTAAAGGCCTCCTTCCACTTCTCTTTTTTAAATTTAAATTATAAACTAGTGCTTGACCGCAATCCCGCCTGATGGTAAGCAGTGATGCAATCGTTGATCGTAAAGCGCGCTAATTTATTAAGAGCCCATTCAGTCTAGCCTTTAAGACACTCAAATTGTAGTTCGACGGAGACATCGCCGCTGGTAAATTGTTCCAGTCCCTCGATGTACGCTGTATAAAAGGGGAGACGAAACGCTTCGTCCGGATCGTAGTGATGTTAACAATGTAAGGGTGGAAACTTGCAGTGCGACGGATCGTCCGATGGTGGAACGGAGTTGGGGGAATTAAATCATGCAATTCCCTCGCACACTTTTTGAATATTTTATTTAAAATGATCACACCTCACTTTGTCGTGATATTGGCCAGTAACGTGGAAAGTTATTGCCCCGTTCAGTGCGGTGACACGTGTGTTACAATTGAATTTAGTAAAGAAAATAGTGGTACCATTTCTTAGAATATTTTATTTTCAATTGACACCCTTCCAATATCGTTTGATGTCGCCCAAGAATCCGTGCCCGTGTTAAGTATAACCCTTTCTGTTCCATATCCTCTACATATATTTGTACCCTTTTGTGTCGTATCCTTGTCCTTTATAACTCACTGAAAATTCCATAAGCAACATTTTTAAGCCAGGTTAAAATATTCGCATGACTCAACTTCAGTATAAAATACCTGAGAATGGGCTCACAAAGTAATTAAATTCTACATAAATTAAACTAATGATCTTTCTTGTTTAACGGTTTCATGTAAAAGCTTGCTTTAGGTGTGTAGTCAAGTAGGTAGCTGATAAATAAAATGCTTGATTTTTGACCCTGTTAATCACATAAGTGAACAGCTGGTGGTGATCGCTCACAGACTGCGATCTGTAAACATCCCATGCGCGGCAGCCCCAACGCCATCTTGGCCGCGTGCGCAGGCCCATGGGACTCAACTCAATAATTAATAGCGCACTGCCTGAAATATTTTCATTGTGTTGTTATATTATTATGCTATTACTAATATAGGCTAAGAACATTGTTACTAACAATTCTTTTTTTGTGTTGATTGTTTTTGTTCGATATTTGTTTGGTGTACAATAAAGAATATATAAATAAATAAATAAATTATGGAAGCAATTCTGAAATAAATGGTATTTTATTAATAAGTTTAGATTTCTGATGAAAAAGATTAATTCACCAAACTGTAATGTGTGTACAACGCCGGATGATGTCTCACACTTATTGACGAAATATGTTAGATTGCAGTCTGAAAAAGAACAATTGTTTGACGAGTTCCAAATAAATGGACATGACGTTGGTATTGTAAATCATATATTGTCCACACCTAATTCAGATGCCGCATACAAAGTGTTTATATTTATTAAGATTAAGTTAATTTTATTAGGTTAAGATTAAGTTAAGGTATTCGATGGACCCCGAGGCGGAGGCGCGCGCGACTGAGGCGATGCACGGGGTAGCTTAACACCCCACTACCCCGTGCAGGAGACGAGGCCCGGACAGACCGGGCCAGCACGAGAGTGTGGGGCTGCGGAAGAATTTAGACTCCCGCGGTCCCACGCGCGCTCGTGATAGAAGAGACACCGGGGTGGTTTTAGTCAGTAAGAGTCTGACAGACCCCGTCGCCGACCCTAGGGCGGCGGACATCCCATGAGGAATTCCACCCCGAAAAAAAAGAAAAAAGAAAAAGGAACGATGGGACTGGCATACACAGTTGTGTCATCATTATCATCAGCCTCTACTCGTCCACTGCTGGACATAGGCCTCTTCTATGGCACGCCAACAAGCTAGATCCTGAGCAGTTCTCCGCCAGCCACTACCAGCCACCTTTTTGATGTCGTCACTCCATCTCGCCCAAGGGCGTCCCACGCTACGTTTGCCGAGACGCTGTCTCCACTCTAGGACTCGTTTACCCCAACGGTTATCGGTCCTGCAGCATATGGGACCAGCCCATCGCCACTTTAGCTTGCTAATCCTCTCAGCGATGTCGGTGACTTTGGTCCTCTGTCACAGTTGTGTAAAAGTCCCTAATTAAATAAAGGTTGAAAAAAAAACACGCCTGTCTCTTCACTGGGTTACGCAGTAGACCTAAAGTACAGGTAAATTCACATATCAGATAAATTCACATAATACTGGCGAAGGTACGCCTCACCTGAACCACTGGACTGTCACCACCAGGTGTGCCTTGTTTGTGCGAAGTCCACGAGAGATCGTGTTCTTTGAGTGAATTCGCAGGAGTTTTATTACATGTAGTTATATATATTACTTACATATGTACATATGTAAGTAATGTAAATAACTTATCTACCCTAACATGGGTTACATAAGTTCTTACTAAGTTGATAACTGCACTGCCTCATGAAGTTAAGGCCTATAAAGGTAGTTGTAAGGATGATAAATCAATAAATTTTGCCAATGAAACTTTAATATATTAAGTCCCATATAACAGTATGAGTCTATGGCCATTATCCAGGAATAAACTCAGCCTTAATAATTTTACTTTCGTTATCATTATCTGCCTAAACTATAGTTGCCATTAGAGTCTACTTCCAGTCCCATCGGCGGATGTAACTGGATGCGTGAATAGACTGCGTATCTCACCTACACAAGCCGTGCGGAGGACGGGTCTGAGCAGTTTTATTGCGATATGTGCCGGGTACGATGCGCCAAATGTTGCTGTGTCGGGAGTTTGGTCGTGGAGGGTCTCCAGATCAATCTCCTTCTGGGTTTAACATTACATCACCTCGCTCAACTGTCGTCTACCTTCCTATTCACTCAGTTTTTTGAGTGAATAGGCTTTTAATAAACTAGCGCGCTTTACCATCAACGATTGTATCACTGCTTACCATCAGGAGAGATTGCGGTCAAGCACTAGTTTATAATTACAATAAAAATATCTATAATCAGACTTTCGGACTTCTACAAACTCCTACCGCCAAAGATCCACGAATGACACACGGCCAGGAACAAGTGCTTTCCGAAGCACAGAGAGGCCTTGAATTGTCTTGATATGTAAAGATGACACCAACGCGTGCACATATATTCAGAAAGCTTAGTTTAACCGATCGACCCAAACGATTGTTATTATCTAATCATAGAAGCCTCTTCTTTTTTATAAATTATAAACTAGTGTAGTGTAATGTAGTGTGACGGAAACACCGCCGCTACCAAATTGTTCCAGTCCCTCGAATACGCGGTATAAAAGAAGAAGCGATACGCTTCGTCCGGATCGTAGTGGTGTTAACAACGTAAGGGTGGAAAGTCGCCGAACGACGGGTCGTCCGATGGTGAAACGGAGATGGGGGAATTAAATCATGCAATTCCCTTGCACACTCACTGGCCTCTCTTGTGATTTTACTGCAGTCTGTATTACTATTTCTATCCTACATTAATATACTGCTTTTCTCGTCGCCAGCACAGCATTCGAAGATGATCAATACTGAAGCTAATTTCCAAAGTGTTTTCTATTTATTCAAGTTCTCAGTAGCAAGTCGGCTAGTATGTGTAATTGTACTTTGTAAATACCATTAGGGTTACCCCAAACTCTGCAATACACACACACACATCAACACACACACACGACACACACACGACACCAACACACAACACAACACGATTCTCGAAAAATGTGAATCAATAACACGAGTGTACTTCCTCTTCAGGATCAAGTAAACTGGCAAAACTGCAGACGTGATGATTATTATACGACAAAATAAAAACACTAAGATCCTAATCCCACCATCGCCCTTTTGCTATTGAGCTAACCGTACTGCAGCGTACCATCCACACATGGTTGACATTCAGCAGCCGTATTCAGCACTTGTCCTCCACTTTTGTTATGCGCACAGCCAAACTATGGAACTCTCTGGCGGCTTTTGTTTTCCCTTCCACATTTAACCCGTCTGCTTTCAAAGCAAGAATGAACAGGCATCTTCTGGATGCGCTCTTTCCAGCATAGAAATCATCCATCGATTTCGATCAGGCGTGATCGAAGCCAAGAACAGGAGCGAGATTCATAAACATCTCACCATGAAACGTTCGGTGAAGAGAACCAGTGAGCTGTCGTTTTCACTACTGCTTAGGATTGACGCTATTGTTATTTTTTTCTCGGGGTGGAATATCCTGTCAAATTTTTTATATAATTATAAACCTGTTCTTGATCCGCCTGATGGATAACAGTGATGCAATCTTTGATGGTAAAGCGCGCTACTTTATTAAGAGCCTGTTCACTCTAGCCTTGTAGACACTTGAAATTGTAGTTAGACGGAAACACTGGCGCTGGCAAATTGTTCCAATCCGTCGATGTTCGCGGTATAAAAGACCAGACGAAACGCTTCGTCCGGATCGTAGTGGTGTCAACAACATAAGGGTGGAAACTCGCCGCACGACGGGTCTTCCGATCTGGAACAGAGATAGGGGAACGAAGTCATGCAATTCTCTCGCACACCCTTTAAAATGCATCTTATAAAACACCCACAAGCTGGCTACTCTTCGCTGTGCTCCAGGCTTTGGAGACCGTTATGAACTAATGCTGGGTCGCCAATTATGCAATCCAATTTGCTCATTGGCATTTTGCGGCACCAGCCCAAATGTGGATGCAGTACTCCTCACACGAACGGACCTATACTTTCTTACAGACTAAAAACGCTCTACGCTGCCGACCATCGGCTCGATTTCTGCCGGCAGCGACAGGTCACTGTCTACTTCTGGGCACAGCGCGACTCCTTCCAAGCGTATGCCGCCCCGTATCCTCCCTATTGACAACTCCATATAAACTAACTTATCTAAATTCTCACGGTGCAGTTAGGTGTTTATAAAATCAGTCGACAGTCCCAATTAGCATTGTTTTATTCCATTTTTTACCACATTCTTCTCAGCCTATAAAGGTACTGCAAAGACTTCCCCCAAGACTTTCCAGAATGGGTTAAAACATATTTTGTTATATCGTGGTCAAATATGTCTTATTTTGTTATATCGTGGGCAAATATGTCTTATTTTGTTATGTCGCGGTCAAATGTGTCTCATTTCGGTATACCGTTGTCAAATATGTTTTATTTTATCGTGGTTCAATATCGACAACGATCATGATTGTGAAGTTTAGCTAATATGTATATATGACCCCGTATACCTCATTTGCATATGACAAGCGTAATGTATGTAACACGATACTACCCACGTAATGTTCTATATCAGTAAATTGCTAATTTGGTGACTAATCAGAACCATTAGGCGTAAATGTAGTAATTTTGGCAATAAATCCGCCATAGTTACTGTGTGTGTCAATACTATTATTAGTGATAATTATGAATCATTTTGAATTACTAGAGACTGTTGTATGTTAGATGCCATTTAAATAAAGGTAGGTACTGTTCCGGGGGGATAGATAAATCTTTGAGTTATAAAGAGACACTTGTCTGATAGTTATGTGGCTACCACAAAAATGACAGTCTATTAAACTGACTTACTATAATTATGACTGATGTTGTACCTACCACTTTACCTTACCTTTATCTAGGGACTTTGTCTTCTCCCCGCCAACAACACTAGGAAGTGGCGAAAGTGGGCGTTTTGGGGGACTATCTTATGTAATATTGACATTCAAAAAGACCTGATTTTTTTTTTAATTATTATAAACTAGTGCTTGACCGCAATCCCCCCTGATGGTAAGCAGTGATGCAATCGTTGATGGTAAAGGGGATTAGTTTATTAAGCCTATTCACTTAAAAAACTTAGTAATAGGAAGGAAGACGACAGTTGAGCGAGGTGATGCAATGTTAAACCCAACAACACGACCAACGATGCTGCGCCAGAGGGAGATTGATCTGGAGACTCTCCACGACCAAACTTCCGACACAACAACATTTGGCGCATCGTACCCGGCACACATCGCAACACAACTGCTCAGACCCGTCCTCCGTACGGCTCTCACCAGACATCATGCCGAAACACGACGAATCGCTACCAATCGGCTGATTCTCAGCCTAATTTAAATATATGACTTTTGATTGTAGTATCTGATAAGGTAATCTCTCACTTACAGGTTTACCTATTCAAGCTTGTTTTAAAGGAAATAAGTACAATCTTAAAGTTACTGAAACTAAATAGTCGACAAACCTTTAAATGGCTTCTGTTACGGGGCAGGTTCTCATTTCATTTCACTGCGTATCTTTATTAACAGTCTAAACATCCCGTTTTAGTACATTACGATATTAGTGCGTAATGATGGTTATAACATGCGAGGCGGAATTTCAGCCCGAGCCGAAGGCGAGGGTGTAATTGAGCCGAGCATGTTATAACCAATACGCACGTATATCGTACGACGTTTTTTAACACACTTGCGAGGAAACAGAAAAAAAGTATTTTATATTTTGTTCATTTTAAATAAACTCAATCTGTAAATGCACACTGTTGCTTTCCCGCCATTAGTATTATTATTTGCCATTTCAAATATGGAACAGCGCGCAGCGCGAGCCGTGCGGCGGCGATCAGTTCCATAATTACTTGAAATGGAAAATAATGCTGTTATGGAATTTGTATGGACTATAACTTAACTATTTGCTTTGATAACACACGCGTTTGTTATGGCCTGCTTTACATATTTAAAACCGGTGGAATTACATCAGCTTTACGAGCAAGGGTGTTAAAAATTATAATTTAAAATCCAAGTCTGCAAATATATCTTCGTTTCCATTTCCTTTCGTCAGTTCACGGTCGTCAGCGAATACTATTCTTCATCTGTACCATTTTCACGCAGTCTCCATCTGCCATGTCTTATAGAAATTCCACATGATATGTAGAATCCATATTTCAACAACATTGATTGCGTTGTTTACGCTGCTGCAAACAATTTTTTCGAACATATCAAGCAATGGACTTTGAATATCTCTAAAATTCATCATCATCATAATCATTTCAGCCGAAAGACGTCCACTGCTGGACAGAGGCCTCCCCCAAGGATCTCCATGACGACCGGTCATTCGCCTCCCGCATCCAGCGGTTTCCCGCGACCTTCACCAGGTCTTTGGTCCACCTTGTCGAGGGCCTACCCACGCTGCGTCTTCCAGTGCGTGGCCGCAACTCGAGAACCCGCGGCCCCATCGAGCATCGGTCCTATGGCCAATGTGCCCAGCATACTATCACTTAAGTGTTGTAATTTTTCGGGCTATGTCGGTTACTCTCGTTTTTCTGCGGATCTCCTCATTTCTGATTTGATCACGCAGCAACGGCTTAATCATCATCAACTTTTTTATCGTCCCACTGCTGGGTACAGGTCTCCTCTCATACAGAGAAGGATTGAGCGTAATCACCACGCTTGCTCACTGCGGGTTGGCGATTTCAGACTTAAAGTCCAGGTTTCCTCAAGATGTTTTCCTTCACCTTCAGTCATTGGTGTCCAAGATATACTTAGAAAGTACATATAACTTTAGAAAAGTTACATTGGTACTTGCCTGATCTGGAATCGAACCCGCGCACTCATACTTGTGAGGCTGGTGTTTTAACCACTAGGCCACCACGACATTTTAACAACGGCTTAATGTAACACACATCCTAAAAACCCGTCTTTTTAAAAACCACAACCACCAATCGCCAACCCTAACCAGAAGAAAATGATTGTTGCAAATGGAATCGCAGAGGCGCGAACTGGCAGACTATTGTGTGGAATACGCTTTAATTGAAAGGGAGATGTTACTACCTACCTAACTGCCGCCTATAGTACTGCTGCCTTGTGCTAATCGTTCCCTTTGTGAGAGATTAGACTTTGTTTGCGTTTCTTGTTTGTTCGGAAGTGGCGTTGAGTTAATTATGTTTAATAGGGATTTTGATTTATTGTGTGCCGGAAAATTCTAGGCTAAGAAAGATGGTTTTTTTACATATTATAAACTAGCGCTTGACCGCAATCCTGCCTGATGGTAAGCAGTGACGCAATCGTTGATGGTAAAGCGCACTAGTTTATTAAGAGCCTATTCACTCTAGCCTTGAAGACACTCAAATTGTAGTGCGACGGAAACACCGCCGCTGGCAAATTGTTCCAGTCCCTCGATGTACGCGGTATAAAGGAGGAGGCGAAACGCTTCGTCCGGATCGTAGTGGTGTTAACAACGTAAGGGTGGAAACCAGCCGTACGACGGGTCGTCCGCTGGTGGAACGGAGATGGGGGAATTAAATCATGCAATTCCCTCGCACACTCCCCGAAATGCATCCTATAGAACACCGAAAGGCTGGCTACTCTACGCCTGTACTCTAGGCTTTGGAGACCAACTCGAGTTAGATCAGGGTCACCAATCAGCCTCTTTGCACGTCTCTCCACTGAATCCAAAGTGGCCAGGTGACACTTGGCAGCACCAGCCCAAATGTGGCTGCAGTACTCCACACACGAACGGATAGGTCGTGAAAGGAAACTTAGGATAATAAGGCCTGGAAATCTCGCAGAACACGCATGAACTGCCCTGAATACTAAACAAAATATAAATTAAGACTTATCTCTAACTTATAAATAAGCCACGCAGTAGATACTGACAAAATCCACTGTTTGTGTACCACAAACCACCTAAAACAAACCTACAGTTTAACGTAGAAAGCGACCCCAAAATAGCATGCAAAAGACAGGCAGATAGATGGTGATTAAGGAATTATACCAAATCTCTGACTCATCCAACTAACGCAGATTGAGCTGTTTGACATTTCAGATTAGCACAAAACAGGAAAGAATGGCACAAAAGAGAATAAGCTTAATACAGCAGGACGATAAATGAGACCAAGACGAGAAACATAAACCAATTGAGTCGTAAAGGAAAATTACATAAGTTCGTTCTTACAAACGGTTAATGCTGATAACGTGAAATCTATACTAATAAATAAAGCTGAAGAGTTTGTTTGTTTGTTTGTGCGCGCTAATCTCGGGAACTACTGGTCCGATTTGAAAAATTCTTTTTGCGTTGGATAGCCCAATTATTCAGGAAGGTTTTAGGCTATATAACATCACACTGCGACCAATAGGAGCGGGGCATATAAAAAACGCGGGTGAAACCGTGTGGCGCAGCTAGTGAGTTATATAATAAGTCGTGTTGGCCTAGTGGTTAAAACAGCAGCCTCTCAAGTATGAATGCGCGGGTTCGATTCCAGGTCAGGCAAGTACCACTGTAACTTTTCTAAAGTTATATGTACTTCCTAAGTATATCTTGGACACCAATGACTGAAGTTGAAGGAAAACATCTTGGGGAAACCTGGACTTTTAAGTCTGAAATCGCCAACCCGCATTGAGCAAGCGTGGTGATTACGCTCAATCCATCTCTGTATGAGAGGAGACCTGTGCTCAGCAATGGGACAATAAATAGGTTGATAATGATGAGTTATATACTAATATATCTACTAATGCTGAAGAGGTTGTTTGTTTGTTTGAACGCGCTAATCTCAGGAACTGCTGGTCCGATTAGAAAAATTATTTTTGCATTGGACAGCTCATTAATCCAGGAAGGCTTTAGGCTATATAACATCACGCTGCGGCCAATAGGAGCGGAGCATATAAAAAAATATCGAAACCTACATGAGTAAAACGCGCAGCTAGTAGGTATATAAAGCTGAAGAGTTTGTTTGCTCGTTTCAACGCGCTAATCTCAGGGATTGCTGGTCCGATTTGAAAAATTGTTTTTACGTTGGATAGCCCATTAATCCAAGAAGGCTTTAGGCTATAGGTATAATCACATTGCGACAAATAGGAGCGAAGCATAACAATCATTTATTAAAATGTATGTATTTTTGGGGGTTAAAACAGTATGTTCAAATAACTAACTCCACGCGAACGAAGTCGCGGGTGGCCGCTTGTTAATATGTAATTAACCAAGACAAGGACGAAGATACAACTTTAGAAGATTCATGATGTCACAATAATAATTTAGCGATTACCGAGTCGGGTACGGACTGTACCAAGTTTTACAGTTTTCCCGGCCTCTGGAGAACTTTGAACTAGGTCGTAACTACCGCCATATCTACCGTATCAATTATAGTGCAATATGCGTAAACAAAAAAAATATATAAAAGCTTTACTTCCCTTTTTTTATTTTTATCACAAATCCAAAAGTAAAAAGAAAAAACTATTTATTTTATCCCCGCGGTAAGCATGTGTTTAAAAGTGGGCAAAATCCTATATCGGGTTATTGCGAGCTGCGGTTTGAGAGAGTGCATATATTTAATTTGAATTGTTTATATAAAATTTGAAAAGTAACAGATAGATAATAGGGTAAAAAAAAAATAATTAGTCCGTCAGACAGATTTCCAAAAAATACTAGACACGTATTTTTTTTGCATTTGATACAACCTAATTGCAGTGGTTGTAGACGAAAATCTCTCATAAATCATAAAAAAAACAACCAATTGCAAACCCCACACACGGACACAAAGCAGTGCAGCACCATTGGCGATATCGCGGTCAATTACCAGTTTCAAAAAAAGTTCCATATCAACCAAAATCACGTTTGTTGTATGGGTACTTCTATGTTATAAGTTATTGGTTTGGTTTCCGCACTCAGTCCCTCCAGCGGACCATTGTGCGTGTGTATGGGTACTTGTTGGGGAGGTTCGTGGAACACAAATAACAACGCTATAAGTGGTGTAAGAATCACATAAAAGTATAATAAAATAGTTACTTAAGAAACAGCAGGCACGACAATTGTGATCGGAAAATACAACGTCAGTGTCTTAGTCTATTTTCAAATAAGACATATTCAAAACATATTTATAACCAGCCTTTACACATTGAGACCATGAAGATGATACTTCAACACACCCCCTTCAACTTCTGGGCTCAACACCTTTAAAATATAAGTAGGTGCTATAAGCGGAAACACAAACCTAACTCACTAGTCAAAGATTCGTGCCTTACGCGGGACAAAGGCTTGGTGAGGATATCTGCCAACATTCTATCAGTTCCCAAATGTTCCAAAGTTATGGATTTATTTTCACGCAGCACATCTCTAATGAAAAAATAACGAATATCAATGTGCTTACTTTTCGCGTGATAAACACCATTATCCTCGGCTAGGTATATGGCACTTAAGTTATCAGCATGCATTCTTACCTTACATAAGTTGTGTAGGCCTAGCTCCTTTAACAGACTATTTAAGTACATAGCTTCTTTCATGGCTTCTGCCAAACTCACGAACTCGGCCTCACAGGTAGACGTTGCGACGATGCGTTGCTTTTGTGAAGCCCAAGAGATACCTGCACCCCCTAAAACGAAAACATATCCCGTAAATGATCGTCGATCATACGTACAGCTACCCCAGTCTGCATCCGCATATCCTTGAATGCATAACCCAGTCGGCTTGTAAACCAAACTGTAACTTATAGTACCTTTTAAGTATCGAAGAATCCTTTTTGCCGCTTTCCAATGAGTATCATCAGGATTCTCCGCAAACTGTGCTAGTTTTGCCGTAGCGTTCGCTATATCCGGCCTTGTCGCTACACTCAAGTACATAAGCGAACCTATGAGCTCTCTATAGGGAAATATTTTCCCCTTCTCTTTTTTTCTTTCGCTCATCACTGGTTTCCCTGTCTCCATAGGCGTCTTAACAGGTTTCGAGTTCTCCATGCCAAATTTCTTCAATATATCATTGATATATTTTTCCTGTGACAAATGGTATTCAACACCATTCTTCTTGATATTAATTCCTAGGCAAAAAGTTGCTTGACCAAAGTCTTTTAACTCAAACCTTTTTACTAGTTCATGCTTGAAGGTATCAATAGCAAATCTCTTCTGTGACGCAATTAATATGTCATCAACGTAAATCACCACATAAAGATCAGACCCATCTTTATTTCGCTTGTGGTACAAGCATGGTTCATTTACTGTTGGTCTTAAACCCATTTCTTTCAGTTTAGTGTCCAACTTTATATTCCACTGACGTCCAGCTTGTTTTAGTCCGTAAAGAGATTTATTTAAAAGGCAAGTATTGCCACCTCCTTTTATATCTTCAAGCATTCTTGCTGCTCTTTTTCCAGTAGCGCTATTAGCACTTTCAAGTTTTATAAGTTTCTCCAAACTTTCTTCTAGCAAATCTGGAACCTTCATGTATATATCTTCATTTAAATCTCCATTTAAATAAGCTGTATCAATGTCTATCTGATCAATGTCCATATTCATTTCGACAGCTAATGCGATTAACAAACGTACTGTTGCTAGTCTAGCAACTGGTGCAAATGTTCTATGATAATCAAGGCCTGGTTGCTGGCTATATCCTTTCGCAACAAGTCGCACCTTCTTTTTCTCAGTTTTATCGACATTAAGCTTCGTTGTCAACACATATCGACATCCTACAACATTCCGATTTAGTGGTTTTGTTACCATTCTCCATGTGTCATTTTTCACTAGACTTCGTATTTCCGAAAGAATCGCTTCCTCCCACTGACTCTTCTCGTCACTTGACAAAGCGTCCTTTAACGAGGTTTCAATAGCTTCAGCAAAATCATTAGTATCAAGAAATTCTTCTGACGATGATTCGTTCTCGCTATTTTCTCGAACTTCAATCATATTGTAGATTTTTCGAGGTCTCCCTACTTGTCCTTTCTCAATCTTTGGTCTTCCAGGACCTCTTTTATAAGTAACCCTTCTCTCACCTACTTCAGTATTTTCCATACTTACAGTATTTGGTGAATGCAGTTTCTCATTTAATGTCCTTTGAGGACAATCTGTATACGATTGCTCACTTGATGTAGTCGGTTCGTTACTCAATGACACATTTAATCGATTCTCTTCAATTTCACTTGATGGTACATTTGTTTGTCTTTCCAATGGAATTTCTATCTCAACTGTCTTTCTCACAGCCTCATTTTCACACTGTGACTGAAGAAGTGGTTTTGATATTTTACATTCATTTTCAATGAACTTTCCTTCCTGAAATCTGACATCCCTCGACACTATGAACTTTTTCCACTCTGGTATCCATATTTTATAACCCGTAGCTTCCGATGGGTAACCTACAAAATAACCAACAATAGCTCGTGACGCAAACTTATCTTTTCCTGGCTCTTTATATAAAACATGAACTTTTGTACCGAATGTCCTCAGATAACTTACGTTCAGAGGTTTTTCAAACCATTTTTCATAAGGGATTCCACCATTCAGACTGCTTGTTGGACATCTATTACGCAAATAACATGCAGTTGCAATTGCTTCTGCCCAAAAGCTGGCGGATAAACCTGACGATAACAACATGCACCTAGCCATTTCCAGAAGTGTTCTGTTTATGCGCTCAGCTGTACCGTTGCTCTGCGGCGTGTAAGGTGTCGTGAGTCGTCTTTGTATTCCATTTTCTTGTAAAAATGTATCAAAAACTTTATTTTTATACTCCGTACCATTGTCACTTTGAAAAGTTTTTATTTTTCGGCCTGTCAAGTTTTCAACATGACATTTAAACATTTTAAATTTTGACAGTACCTCATTTTTACTTTTAATCATAAATACTTGACACCATCGAGTACTATCGTCGATAAATGTCACGAAGTATTTATTCCCTCCGTTCGATTGAACTCTCATTAGGCCTACCACATCAGAATAAATTATTGTTAATTTTTCCTTACAAGGCTCCCTGGACTTCACAAAAGGCAACGAAACCATTTTACCCTTAGCACACACATCACAATCCTGCAATTTAATGTCAGTCTTGGGTGACCCCAGACCTGATTTCTTGAGTACTTGCATAAGATCTCTAGCATTCAGATGCCCCATACGCTCGTGCCATCTATACAAATCCACATCACTCCCTGATACTACAGATGCCGAGGCATCCAGCTCCCTCAAGTAATATAACTCTCCTCGCCGGTCAGCAGTTAGCTTTACCTCACCGTTCTTGATAACAAAAGCCACATCACGTTTGAAAATGACTTCACAGCCTCGTTCAGTGAGTTTAGCGATTGAAATGAGACTATTACGTAATTCGGGAACAAACAATGTATCTAAAAACTGAATTTTGCGCGTACCATCATTATTACATGCTAATATCTTAACTGTGCCCCTACCTTGCACGGATGTTGTTGAATTAGTGGCTAGTTTTATTGTTTGACTCGAAGACAAAACCTCATCAAACCTGGTACCATCGTTGCACATATGGGAAGTGCAGCCGCTATCAAAAATCCATTCATGTCGATTTTTGACATCAGTAGCACAGCAGTCATCTGAAACTTGAGTAGCAGTTAAAGCTTCAAAATCTTCACACTTCACATCTGTACACGATTCTACGTATCTGGTTTCTACAATACTTTCCTTCTTTTTCTTGCACTCTGATGCCTTATGTCCAAATGAATGGCATTTAAAACATTTGTACTTAATGTTTTTGCTACTTCCAATCTTATGTCCTTTCTTCTCATGTTTATTCACATTTAGGTACAAAGCGCCTTCTAAATTATCAACTTTTGTGTTGCCTCTTGAGTTATACTCCTCAATGATCTTCACTTTCAGTTGTTCAGGCTTTGGAAGCTCGTCCCTGGACTCAATGGCGCATCTAAAATTCTCATAACTAGCCGGCAAACTATAAAGTAGCATTATGGCTAATAGGTCGTCATGAATAACAATGCCCATATCTTCGAGTTTATCGACAGCTTCAAAAAATGAATTTAAATGTTCGCTCACCTTCTGATCTTCGCTCATTTTCTGCAACATGAGCCTTTTCATCAAGGTTGCTTTTTTTCGCAGGGCCTCGTGATGCGAACAAGCTCTGCAGCTTTAGCCAAACTTCTCGTGCAGTGGTCATTTTTCTTACATGACGAACTACACATGGATCCAATGCCAGTATTAATTCTGACCTGGCCTTCCTATCACCAGTCTCCCATAATACCTTCGCGACATCATCATCCGGCTTTGGCTTCTCACCGCTGACATTATTGGGAATAATTCGATACGTACGTTTGACATTTCGTACACGCACCTATTTATTATAATTTTACTATTAATTCTTCTTACTACTCACTGGGCCCATAACCTTTGTTGGGGAGGTTCGTGGAACACAAATAACAACGCTATAAGTGGTGTAAGAATCACATAAAAGTATAATAAAATAGTTACTTAAGAAACAGCAGGCACGACAATTGTGATCGGAAAATACAACGTCAGTGTCTTAGTCTATTTTCAAATAAGACATATTCAAAACATATTTATAACCAGCCTTTACACATTGAGACCATGAAGATGATACTTCAACAGTACTTATACAACATTATTTTTTCTTTATACAAAACCTGAATATAGTTTGTTCAGAATAAGCAACTGAATCGATTCCAATCATTTTTACACCATGTTATATTTTTTCCCAAATATATTTAGAAAATGATGTAGTGTGGTTACCGAGCGCACAACAGAGTTCACAGCGGTTCATAGGGTCCCCGCCGCGCGGCGTGGCTGTAGACGCGAGCGGGCGGGCGACGCCTTGACCATATTTTTGTAGAGACAACTAGGTATCATAACAAGCTCATATATTATCTTTGTGATTTTTCATGATAGCTTTTGAAATTTTGTACATAAATTCTTTACATAAAAATACACGTGCTTCGTGTGTCGCATATACAAAAAATAACATTTTACCTGTATTGCTTTTATTATCTTTGTAGTATTTGTTATATACATATATGAAGTCGTAGTGGCCTAGTAGTTAAAACACCAGCCTTTCAAGTATGAGTGTGCGGATTCGATTCCAGGTCAGGCAAGTACCAATGTAACTTTTCTAAAGTTATATGTACTTTCTAAGTGTATCTTGAACACCAATGACTGAAGGTAAAGGAAAACATCTTGAGGAAACCTGGACTTTATAAGTCTGAAATCGCCAACCCGCACGGAGCAAACGTGGTGATTACGCTCAATCGTTCTCTGTATGAGAGGAGACCTGTGCCCAGCAGTGGGACGCTAAAAGGTTGATGATGATGATTTGTTATACAACGTGTAACAAAAAGGGTATATACATACCAAGGGCATGGCATCTTTAGATGATATCAAACGATATCGGAAGGGTTACTACTCAAAATAAAATACTCAAAAAGTTGGTACCAAATTTTCGGTTTCGTGTGTTTCTTAAAATCAAATCATAACAGACATGACAGCACACTACATACGTTAATAACTACTCGTTACCCGTCACGTTACTTGCCAAAATCCGATAAATGTCTTCAATATCTCTGTGCGACTAGTATGATAGTAGCCTATCATAGGCGGTGTTTTTCCTCATAACTTCCTAACATAAAGAGATAGGATTAAAAAACCCTTCCAATATCGTTGGATATCATGTAAAGATGCCATGCCTTTGTTATGTATATACCCTTTATGTTACACGTTGTATAGCGGCAACAGAGAACCATTGTCTGTAAAAATTTCGACTTTCTAGTTTTTACGGTGCATGGGATACGGATACATACAGCCTGGAGAAAGGCAGGCAATCAGACGGACAGTAGAATCTGAGCTGTAGGGTCTCGTGCTTTCCATTTGGGCATAGAACCCTGATAACCAAGTCTGGAATATTCTAAGTTACCAGTCTTAAATTATAACCGCAATTTTTTTATCGGAAACCACGAAGCCTCTTTTTTCTTTTAAAGTTTTAAATTGGCAATATTTTTTCAATTACCTTTGCCGCACATATCAGAATCTGGTTGATACTAAATCCATGGGAACCTGAATTGTGGAAACTCATTTATCATTCCATAATCTGTTAATATTATAATATGTAGTAACTTTACACCTTGGCCCGATTCTAGTGTGTGCCAAGTTTTGAAATATTGGGACTAGGTCTACTGCATACATGAATAAATCATGACCGTAAAAGGTGTCACTGTAAGTTTCGTTCATGGTCGTGTTTATGGTCTTTGCTTAAGGTTTTTAATGCATTTTTATTATACTTACCTAAATAGGTAAATAGGTAGGTTTCATGATAAAATTATCATGAAACTGAATATCCAAATGTTTACAGTGATAACATATGGAACTGAGACATGGTCGCTAAAAATGGGCCTTATAAGAAAGCTCAAGGTCTCTCAAACGGCAATAGAGAGGGCTATGCTTGGAGTTACACTGCGTGATCAAATTAGAAATGAGGAGATCCTCAGAAGAAAGAAAGCAACACTTTGGTGGCTGTGGGCCGGTCACATTGCCTGTAGGACCGATGCCCGGTGGGTCCGACGCGTTCTCGAGTGGCGACCACGTACCGGAAGACGCAGCGTAGGCCCCCGCCAAGGTGGACCGACGACCGGTGGTGAAGGTCGCTGGAAACCGCTGGATGCGGGAGGTGCAGAACCGGTCGCCCAAGGATCTCCACGAGATCCTTAGGGCTGTCCGTCTTACGGCTGAAATGATGATTATAATGATGAAATATTTACAATAGCCATATTGAGATGTATTTTGTTAATTGTAAAGCCAAATAGAATGACCAGTGCTCATCATCATCTGTCTGCCTCTTCGTATGTAGGGGTCGGCTTCCAGTCTGACCGGACTAGTGGTCAAATTTTCGGACGTCTGACGACCCGTAACGACTATCAAAGGTCTACGAATAACAGCCGGTACCAACGGCATAACGTGATTTCAGAGACACTGAACTGTCTCGGTATGTACCTAAAGATGGTCACCCAACCGAAAACCAACCGCGCCAAGCGCAGCTTTACCTGATTGATCAACATATGCGGCTTTAGCCATGAGCCCCTCCAGATACAAATGCTCCATAAATATAAATTTTATGGAGTCTTCCGAGCTACATACCTGAGCCAATATAAGTCCGCCGCACTCTTGGCAATCAACTCCACGACGTTAATCCTTTCACCACGATAGCAATCCAAAGACCACTTGTAAAATCGGTTTTGTCTAGACAAATAATATAAGAAGTAGACAAAATCGGATTTTTTTGTCTAATGTCTACCGTCCTGGCCCCAATTCCCCTGTTCTCAAACTAAACTTAATGAAATGTAATGAAATCGTTTATTACTTTTACACATATTTTTTTAAACTAGATGGAGCCAGCATTTCCTAACTGACTACCTCTGGGAAGAAAAATCGAAACAAACTCATGGATCTTAGCCTTTTTTCAAGTCCAGACATTAAAAATGACTTAATTTAAGTTCAGTGCAATTTTTTCTTTATATTGCATTATGAAAAGAAGAGAAGATAAATATTAATTTAGTAGAACTTGGAGAAAGAGTTGTCTCGTCGAATCCAGCTGGGCTGGGCAGCGTTCGGAAAGCTGTACTACATCTTCTCGTAGTCTAAGATACCACAGTGTCTCAAGACTAAAGTCTTTGACCAGTGTATGTTGCCAGTGATGACTTACGGAACTGAAACGTGGTCGCTCACAATGGGCCTCATACGAAGGCTCAGAGTCACACAAAGGGCAATGGAAAGAGCTATGCTCGGAGTTTCTCTGCGTGATCGAATCAGAAATGAGGAGATCCGCAGAAGAACTAAAATCACCGACATAGCTCTGCGAGTTGCTAAACTTAAGTGGCAGTGGGCAGGGCACATTGCTCGTAGAACCGGTGACCGATGGGGCAGTAAGGTTCTGGAGTGGCGGCCACGTACTGGAAGACGCAGCGTAGGGAGGCCCCCAACAAGGTGAATCGATGACCTGGTGAAGGTCGCGGGAAGCCGATGGATGCGGGCAGCATAAAACCGGCGTGGAAAGCCTTGGGGGAGGCCTTTGTTCAGCAGTGGACATCTATAGGCTGAAGAAGAAGAAGATAAATAATAGTTAGTAGAGTATCTTAATTTGACAGTACTAGACTAATATGTCATCGTCCATCCTTTTCTTAATGAAATTGAAAGAAGGAGGTTTTGGCGGGAAGCTAAGATGAGTGCCACGCTCATTTTTCATTGGACTTTTAAATTATTTATAGTGTCGTTTACTAAATAAAAACGCGTGATTTATGTAGTAAAAAGTCCATTCAGTGAATAATTCATAAAGAACAGTGAAATATTGTAGCATAGTGGCCACATCATGGCTTTGAACCAAATCTTCCTCCGTGTACGGTCCGCGCGGCCGTCTTTTTCAACATGAATAATTCATTACGTGACATTGGCTAAATGCTCAAACCGTGCGAAGCCAAAAGAGAAAGAAAGAAGAACTTTTGAAGATTTTTATTTTACTTGAAATTGGCACGAAGTTGGAACTAGTGCCACACTACAAAAAAAAATATATATATATATATAGAAAGAAAGAGATGCACTAAAATTAGTTTAAGTTTGGGAACAAGAGAATCAGCACCACGTAACATTCTACACGTACAAGACCCATCCGGATTATTTTATTTTATAAATTATAAACTAGCGCTTGACTACAGTCCCAGCTGATGGTACGCAGTGATGAGATCGTTGATGGTAAAGCGATTAAACCCGAAGCCACACATCGCTGGACTTCCCTACTCATCGTCGAGATTTGATTTCAACACCTCATCATCATCATTCTCCTGCCCTTGTCCCAATTTATTTGGAGTCGGCGCAACATGTCTTTTCCTTCCATACATCCCTATCAGAAGCCATCTCGGCAGTCACCCCCTTCTTAGCCATATCATCCTTCACACATTCCATCCATCGTTTCTTTGGTCTTCCCCTACTCTTATAGCCATCAACATTCATAATTAAAACTCTCCTCACGACATTCTCCTCATTTCTCCTTAACACATGCCCGTACCATGACAACCGATTTCCACACAACTTTTCAGCTACCGGTGCCACTTTCAGACTTCCTCTTATCAACACGACGACGACGATCTCACGACGTTCACGACGGTGATTTCAACACCTATATTTTTGAAAACTCGTAATCAGCCTATAATGTTTCCACTGTGGGGACACCGGACTCCTCTCGGTGAAAGGGAGTGGGCTATAATCTACCACGCGGGCCCAGTCACATGTTTTAGATACTTTTGGTTTTGCCTCTAAGACATGCAGGTTTCCTCACGATGTTTTACTTCACAGTTTTGGGAGCAGTGGTGATGAAATAATATAGTTTAAAAAACTAAAAAACACGCTTTTAAAAAATATCAAACTAAAAAGTTAAACATAATATAAAAAAAAGCGTGAGGCGCTTAATATACAAAAATTATGGCACAAAGCGCCTCACGCTTTTTTTTAAATTATTTTTAAACTATATTTATTTTCAACTTTTTAGTTCAATATTCTTTTTTAAACAAAAAACGAACGTACGAACGTATTGAAAACGGTAGGACATTTTACAGTAATGAGCCGCTCACTCGTAGTCCAAAGGGTTAGAGACGGACAAACAAACAAACAAGCAAGCAAGCAAGCAAACATATAACTGAAGCTAATAAAAGCATGTAAAAATATACACACCTTCAACTTGTAAGTCGCGGCCGATATCAAAAGGCCATTTTACAAAACTCTCCATTATTAGACATAAAACATGATCCAAACATCTCGTCTCCAAAATTAAAGATATATTAGATGAAAATGAGATATATAATTATATGAATAAATACAATTTACGACTAAACAAATATGAATCTCAGGGGATATATCAAGTGGGTGCACTCATAACATTCAAGTAGTGAGACGTGTCGCTAGAATTGTGGATGTTATAGACTTATTTAGCAGTTACTTCAGCCGATCTCAATGCGAAAACTTGGTGAAGAGGGATGTTATTCTAGCAGGGATTGGCACTGTTGACTTAACAGATTTGTATTCTTGTTGAGTGTAATAGATTTTCTTTCTGACTTTGGGGATACACATACCTAAATATATAAAATTATAAGTATGTGTAAATATGTGAGGTATGTAATGGTTTAAACATTTATATGTCTAATTTCTCAAATCAAAGCTTATTTATTATAAGCTTTGCACATCAGGATAGCGACTAGTTAGTGATTTAGTTTATTTTACTAAAGTTTTTTTAGTTTACCAAATTTTAAAATAATCAAGTGTGTCTTATAACAAGCAGACGTTAGGCGCTCTACTTTGTGTAAATTATTTCGACACCAATCCTCTCAAAACGGTGGAGAAAAGCATTGTGAGGAAACTGGCAAGTCCTAGAGGCAAAACTTCGAAGACACATGAACACAGTGGAAGCACTAGGAAGTGCCGATGGGTGGGCGTTTTGGGGGCATGGGCATGGGGCGTGTTGGCAAGTCCTAGAGGCAAAACTTCGAAGACACATGAACACAGTGGAAGCACTAGGAAGTGTCGATGGGTGGGCGTTTTGGGGGCATGGGCATGGGGCGTGTTGGCAAGTCCTAGAGGCAAAACTTCGAAGACACATGAACACAGTGGAAGCACTAGGAAGTGCCGATGGGTGGGCGTTTTGGGGGACTGTCTTATTCAATGATGCGCGCGTCATGCTCGTGAACGGGGGCCGTCAGTGGAGACTGGTCATCTCTTAGCTGCCAGTGGGCTTAATTCATTTTTATATTTTAATTAATTTTACATTGTGCTCACATGATAGAAGCAACATAAATATGTAACGAAGAAATGTAACCCATATAATTAATATGATTTTAAAAGAGTGTCCATGGAGTTTCTTGCACGTTCTTCTCCATAGAGATCTACGCTTGGGAACGTGCAATTTAGCTTCACTTTTCTTGGACTGACCAACATTGACTATTCAAAAGTACCAAGTGATGGTTAATTTGAAATAAACAATTTTGATTTTGAATACTAGCTGTTGCCCGCGACTCCGCCCACGTGTTGATATGAAATAAGCGCCTGTTAAAATAATGGGACCAATATGTACGTCCGCGTTTGCCCCCGTTTTCGCAACATTTTTTGTTACTGCTCTGCTTCTATTGGTCACGGCGGGTTGTTATATGGCTTATTTACTTTCTCAGGCTCTACACTATCTGTGTACCAAATTTCATTACAATCGGTTCAGTAGTTTTGGCGTGAAAGCCGGATAGACAGACAGACAGAGTTACTTTCGCATTTATAATATTAGTATGGATGGATTGACGTTAATAAAGTGCTGATTCTCAGCCTAATTTGAATAAATAACTTTTGATTTTGTGACTTATATCAATCCGTACAGAGGAGGCCTGTGTCTTAGGAGTGGAAACATTATACGCTGATTATGGGCGTATTGTAATTGCTGCAATAAATGCATATTAATTACCAAGAGTCCGCCTGGAGTAAGCTTGGCGATCAATGCTAATAGGGTATTTGACTAAAAAAAACTAATTAGTCCGTCAGTCAGATTTCCAAAAAATGTTATTTGTCAATTTTTATTGATTTGATAAAACAAAATATACTTATCCAATATTTTTCTGTAATCTGAATGACGGACTAAATAGAATAAATTTTTTTAACCCAGGAAACATCCCTATTCTTCTCTGTAGGTATGTGAATAGAGATTTGCCATACAGCGGGTCAATAACAGCCTGGTGAATGTTGTAAGATATCATAACTCATCAGAGTCTTCAAAGTTTCCTAGCTAAATTCATCATCAACCTTTTTATCGTGCCACTGCACAGTCTTTTATCATACAGAGATGGATTAAGCGTAATCACCACGCTTTCTCAATGCGCGTTGGCGATTTCAGACTTAAAATCCAGGTTTCCTCAAGATGTTTTCCTTCACCTTTTAATCAGTCATTGGTGTCCTAGATATACTTAGAAAGTACATATAACTTAGAAAAGTTACATTGGTACTTGCCTGACCTGGAATCGAACCCGCACACTCATACTTGAGAGGCTAGTGTTTTAACAACTAGGCCACCACGGCTTCTAAATAATCACCCTATTATGCTTTGAGCTGCAGGGACACAGGCATTCTCTTAATGGCAGGGAGTGGACTCTGATCCACATCTGAAACATTAAATTGCTGCACGAAAGGACTCTGGAAATAATCAGAACACGCTATTTTACTTGACAACGCGCCTTCGATCCTTGAAAGAGTTGGGCAAAGATGTGTTTTTTTGTGCTGGATGAAAAATCATCAAATGACCTCTCCCGCTCTGAGCAGAGTGGAAGGGCGTGTCAGACTTTTACTGACTAAAGTAAAGCCCACCTGCGTTTCTTCACTTGTTTCTTGTATTTGTGTGCCTTCAGTCCACTGGACAAAGATCATGTAACAAGTGATTAGAGACATCTGGCTAAGTGATAACAGCGCATGTTAATCGATTGCAGCTGTCGGTTCGTGGATGGGTAACCGTTTTACGTATCACGACCCATCTATGTTTGGTTGTTGAGGCATTCTCTCAATGGCAGGGAGTTGACTCTGATCCACCACACCCGGTGCAGATTAGTAGATGTCAGATGTCTTGGAATTCTTGGTTTTTGGACATGCCTGTTTTTGGACATGCTTGTTTTCTCACGATGCTGTCTTTAACTATTTTTACATAGAGCCGTGTTAATGAAATAGTTTAGACAAATTGAACCGCCTGTCTGAATTTGACGTTGTAGTGACCACAGGCAATATGGTGGCACAGTGCTCACGTGCTGCTTTGCAGCAAAACCTAAGGGAAGCCTCTTTTATAAGGCGGGAGGAAACGTCAGGGTCTCACCCCAGTGACGATCGCCCTGAGGACACGGTGGAGCAAACGGGTGAGGTCTGCACGGCTTGGGCAGAGCACCGCCGTGTCCTATTGGTGGCGATCGGCGGCGATCTCTCGCTTCCGGCCCTGGTCCAGGCCATGGTCCGTAGCGAGAGTGCACGGCAGGCTGTCACCTCCTTTTGCGAACAGTGGTGCTGGCAAAGGAACCGGTATCTCTATGTGCGGATCATGATCGCCGGGGTGGTTTTAGTTGTGCAAAAGTTCCACTTCACCGACCTCACACTCCTGAAGTCGCCTTTTAAAGGTAAACAAAAAAAGGTATAAGAATTATAACCTTGCTATCAACGCTGTATGAGCTAAAACAAAGAAATAATTTATGATTGTCGCGATGATGTCACGGAAGTAATTTGAATATTATGCTGTAAATTAAGCTTTAATTCTAATCACGCAATATAACTTTAAAACATTAAATTGATGCACGAAAGGACTCTGAAAATAATCAGAACACGCTATTTGTATCAAACTTGACAATGCGACTTCGGTCTTTGAAAGAGTTGGGCAGAGGCGTGTTTTTTTTGTTCTGGGTGGGAAATCATCAAATGGCCTCTCCCGCTCTGGGTAAAGCAGTAGGGCGTGTCAGACTTTTACTGACTAAAGCCCACTTGTGTTTCTTCACTTGCCTGTCCGCCAGGGCTACGGTTTCTTGTGTTTGTGCGCCCTCGGTCCACTGTTCAAAGATCATGTAACAAGTGATGAGGAACATCTGGCTAAGTGATAACAGCGCACGTTAATCGATTGCAGCTTTTGGTTCGTGGATGGGTAACCATTTTCATCCTTGCTTCACAAAACACGTTCACCATACCCACCTCTCTTCCTGGCTGTAATTTTTTTTATTAATTATTTACTATAGCTTGACCGCAATCCCGCCTGATAGTAAGCAGTGATGCAATCGTTGATGGTAAAGCGCGCTAGATTATTAAGACACTAAAATTGAAGTCCGACGGAAAGTTCCCTCGATGTTGTACGTGGTATAAAAGAAGAGGCCAAACTCTTTGTTCGTTCGGATCGTTGTGGTGTCAACAACGTAAGGGTGGAAACTCGCCGTACGACCGGTCGCCCGATGATGCAACGGAGATGTGGGAATTAAATCATGGAATTCCCTAGAGGACCTTCGGCAGTCGTTCAGAGCCGTCAGAAGCCTTAATGTCTGACAAATGGTTTTACGAAGATGTGTCTTAGTACCCAGTATCCGGTTTGTGAAAGTGATGATATAATAAATAATATTGATAGCATTTATAGCTCCGCCCTGACTCGTTCTTGGTGCAGAGGTTAGCCAGTTATCGCCATCAAACGGGTCGATGCGGCAAGTGTTGCGGGTAACTTTACACCGGGAACAGTTATGGGCGGATTATGTCATTTGACAGAACTGGAATAATATTCATGTTTAGTTATTTTTATATATCACTACCGACCCGCCCCGGCTTCGCTCGGGTGCAGTGCTGATACTAAAATACACTACAGAGAAACTTTGTATATAAAAACTTTTTTACAAAAAAACAATCGACTTCCAAAAACCACTACAAAGTGAAAGTCTTTGGTTTTGTATATTCGTTTTTTGACACCGACTTCCGAAATTAGTTATTTTTCACTTTGTAGTGGTTTTTGAAAGTCGGTTGTTTTTTTGTAAAAAAGTTTTTATTTTACACTTTTTAGTTGTTATTTAAAAGTAAGTACTATGTATTCAGTTGCATCCGGTCAGACTGGAAGCTGACGCAAATATAGTTGGGAAACGACGTATTTTGTTTACTTTAATTTTTACCCGTAAGTATTCCTTCAACTGCCTATAGTCTTTATCATCAAATTTACTGCAGACCATTATTTTAACCCAATGGGTGCAAAGGTCTCATCAATATAAATGAATGAAGTCCAACCACAAAGTAGCTACTGTAAACCGTTGAGGAGTTCCCGGAACTGGCCTTTGTCTTCATCATCAGAGCTCTTATGAAAATCACAACCCATCTAGGTGTAAAGTTCTTATCGATACAAATTAATCGAGCCCGAACCCAAGGTAGCTGTTGTGAATTGTTGAGGAGTTCCTTCGACTCTCTCCCGGCTCCATCATCAGATCTACTCCAGACCTTTATTAAATTGTAGTGCTTTAAAATACTTAATCAAAATGCTAAGAAATGCACTAGCCGCCCCTAAAATTTTTGAAAGTTCCCCTTGTTTTCTCTGGTCTTCCACCATCAAACCCTTATCATGGGACCACCTTGGGAACGTCTTCTTTCCAACAGAAAAAGAATTATCAATATTGGTTCATAAACGACGAAGTTATGCGCGAACAAACATAAAAAAGCATATATACGGTCGAATTGAGTAACCTCTTCCTTGTTGAAGTCGGTTAAAAAAACATAACGCCTCGCCGCTCCCGTCGCCCGGCCGGTTAGTACCGCCGCAAACGCTGTCTCGCAATTTTGGATAAGGATTAATGCTGTATCAAGATTAAAATCGAATATGAAGTTCAGTATATTTTACTAGGTACTCACTCTAAAATCAACCTAATTACCATTGAAAAATAGATTATATTTGTTTAACTGGAAACATCAACAATTTGAAACTTTAGAAATAGTCTTTACCTTATGTTTGCGCACACACTTGTGCACTAGAATATCTGACGATTCGAAGGCTAGTTCTCCTTTGAAATTAGCCTAAATACAGTCTGGAGGGTATTGGATGCTTGCTATAATTTCGAAAGATAAAAACGCCTTTGTTTTTGCAGACCATCTTTAACCATACTTCTTTTATTTTACAGGAAGACATGGTGTGCCTGTCGTGCACAGCGACAGGCGAGAGAGTGTGTCTGGCTGCCGAGGGCTTCGGCAACCGTCACTGCTTTCTGGAAAACATTGCCGACAAGAACATACCACCTGACCTGTCGCAGTGCGTCTTTGTCATCGAACAGGTCAGTTTTCATTCATCTAGCATCATCATTATCATCAGCCCCTTCTCGTCCACTGCTGGACATAGGCCTCCTTCATGGCACGCCAACAAGCTCGATCCTGAGCAGTTCTCCGCCAGCCACTACCAGCCACATTTTTTATGTCGTCGTTCCATCTCGCCCAAGGGCGTCCTACGTTTGCCGAGACGCGGTCTCCACTCGAGGACTCGTCCAGAGTCACCGACATAGCTAAGAGGATTAGCAAGCTGAAGTGGCAATGGGCTGGTCACATATGCCGCAGGACCGACAACCGATGGGGTAAACGGTCCTCGAAAGGAGTTTTCATTTATCTAGCTTTTATTTTAAATTATTATATACCTACTAGTGCTTGACCGCAATCCCGCCTGATGGTAAGCAGTGATGCAATCGTTGATGGTAAAACGCGCTAGTTTATTAACAGCCTGTACACTCAAAAAAACTGAGTGAATAGGAAGGAACACGGCAGTTGAGCGTGGTGATGCAATGTTCAACCCAACAACACGACCAACGATGCTGCGCCAGAGGGAGATTGATCTGGAGACCCTTTACGACCAAACTACCGACACAACAACATTTGGCGCATCGTACCCGGCACACATCGCAACAAAACTGCTCAGACCCATTCTCCATACAGCTTCACCAGACATCATGCCGGAACACGACAAATCGCTTGGCGGCAAGACTTTGTCTGGTGGGTGATAACTTCTGCCGGCAGCCGATGTTATGGCCTACCATCGAGAAGTTCACAGCTAGGCATAGGCCTCTTTTATTTCACGCCATTCAGCTCGATTGTTTCCTTAACAGTTATTTATGTAAATATTGTTTATTGTCTGCAATTTTGTTTTACTTCTCTTTTCGCAGATCTGCTGGAAGAAATTTCTTAAGAATTGAGCAGCACCTTTATACTCAGATCTTAATTTTGTCATATCTTTATGTATTGTATGTACAAAAATAATGTTTCTGGCTAAATGTGTCTCTGAATAAGTCTGTGGTTCATTGTAATCTATCATTTCGTCCTTCTCTAAAATTGTTCAGATAAAATATACCGCCCAAAGTTTTGAAACACTCAATTAATCACTTTTTGTCTATGTTCTCAGGCGCTGTCAGTGAGAGCTTTGCAAGAGTTGGTGACAGCTGCTGGATCTGAAACTGTAAGTTTAAGACCAACAATCACTTATCACAAAAATGTACAGATGTCAGTAGGTCAAAGTACCCGAAACTGTCAAATTTTCCCAATCAACCTCGAACCTTAAATTTTTGGTGATGTAGAAAATCGAAGAAACTGTTTTGACAGTTTGTAGAGTAGTTTGATGTGCTAAAGTCTGTACATCAAGTATTCCGTAATTATATGTATCTGTAAGATTAACATTTTGAAAACCTTTCCGAAGTATATTAATGCCACCTTGAATAATTTTCAATTATATATTTTGACTAAACATACACTTTAAATATGTTCTAATAAGGGTTGGTTTCACTGTTAACCTTAGTAAAGTATTAGTAGTTTGTTGTTTTGAGTTGGTGTCTGATAGTGATTGTGTGCCTGATAGCGGCCGCCATTTTCTTTTTTACTTGTTCTTTCTTTATTCATTTTCGTAGTATCAGCGCAAGGAAATGGTGAAACGAATTCCTGATGTTCGTTAAAGATTTCAAAAGGCAAATCTTATGTATGATTTTGTATACTTCATATTATATTTTATTTATTATTTAATTTTGTGTTTTAACAAATATGAATATATTTTTGTCCTCTTGTGAATAATTCCGTTTTACGTACTGCGATCGTGTTTTAAATTTTTACAGGGAAAAGAGAACTTAGTGAGTATTCTGCCTATCGGTAAAACTGCATGCTGTATCACTTACATTTTTTTTTTTGGCTAATTGGTAAAAGAAATCTGGCTACTTTTGAATTTTCCAAATTTTTCTGACAAAATTTTAGTGCCTAACATTTTTTTCTTAAGTCCGTGGTTTAACTTTAAAATTCATTCAGTGATCGCTAATAAAACTTACTAATTTATTTATTTTTTTTATAAATTATACCATCTATATAATTTATTCTTTATAAATTAGGAATATGCAAAAAACATTACTACTGATTTTATTTTAACGTATTTTTTTCTAAAAAAAAAATGGAACGAATGTCCTTTCAATAAATCATTTTGAATTCCCCGAATGTCCCGACACCCTAATTAATTGGTCCGAAACTTAGAAAACAAAAGTCAATCCCGAAAAAGTGTTAGTTTTTACGGTTAAATAATGATAAATGATTTTATATCGTAAGGTGGTTTGACCTTGAACACCCTACATCATCCACCTTTTCACCGTCTCACTGCATGGCACAGGTCTCCTCTCGTACAGAGAAGGATTGAGCGTAATCACTACGCTTGCTCAATGCGATTTGGCGATTTCAGGCTTGTTTCCTCAAGATATTTTCCTTCACCTTTTTTTTTAAATCAGTCATTGGTGTCCAAGATATACTTAGAAAGTACAAGAACGCCGTACATAATATTAAAAATATTGCATATTTATATGTTTTATATTTATTTGTTTTTCATAATGAAAATAATTTAAAAAAATGAACGTGTCACTCGGCTTAACTTTCCCGCCAAAACTCCTGTTCCAGACTTCACCTTTGAGTTAGTATTTGTATTTCAAAGGAGATGTTTCAGAAATGTATGGAGCCTGGGCCAGCACATTGTACACTTAATGCTAGGTATAGGTATGCTATAGTTAACTGTTTTTAATGTTAATTTCCTTTATTTTGGCTTAGTTTTTATACAGATTCAATTTAACTCGGCCAAGGAGTGCAACACAACTACTAATAAATATGGTAGTCAGCAATAAGCGAAATAAGATTTTGACAGTGGCATTTGACTGATGTGTCATCTATCTAAGGCTATCGTATCTGTATTATCTACCACATGACTGCGGAAATAACAAAACATGTATTCGGAATATACGGTCCATTAAATAAACACAATCAACTCAAATCAACACTCGACACGAACACAACGGGAAAATAGAACTGTCAAAGTCGCCAATCAAACTTCATAATAACTGTTATGGCCACCTTAATCTCACTAAAAAACGTTTCAAATAATTAATTATACATACCTGTATTTTTATTCAAATTAATTTAGTAGTATTTTTTATGATTTTTTTAAATTTTTTTTTTTTCCTTTTTATCTATACAGCGTACTAGTGGTGGCCCAAAATGAAACATCTCCTTTGATAAAGTTTTTAATTCAAAACTGATAACTTAGTACCGAACTAAGCTGTCATTTTTATATAGAGAACAGCATTTCTATAACGGTTAAGTTCATATTTTGTTTTTTTGAGGGGGAAAGTCAAGCTGAGTGTCACGCTCGTTTTTCACTGGACTTTTAAAATATTTATTACTAAATAAAAGTGCGTGACTTATGTAGTAAAAAGTGCATTTAGTAAATAATTCATAAAGAACAGTGAAATATCGCAGCATAGTGGCCACATCATGACTTTGTCTCAAACCTCCCACGTAAGACAGTTCACGCGGCCGTCTGTTTTCGACATGAATAATTCATTACGTGGCATTGGCTAAATGCACAAACCGTGCGAAGCCAAAAATAAAGAAACATAAAATAAAAAAAGTTCATAATATTTTAATAACTTTTTAGGTGGTTTAAACATGGGCTAAACAGATTCCTTGTCTTGTAATAAGGGGGAGTCTATTCAGTTAGAAGTATTTGATGATTTACAATATAAGATGGTATAGCTATTACATTCATTACATTAATTTTCTACCGCTAATCTTTCGCATGTGTATTTTATTAGCTTAGAATAATTAAACCTTCTCGTTATTAACAAAAATAATAATAATAATTTACTGTAAATAGTAAGTATTTCTTGAAATATTTTTATTACGATACTCGTATATTTGAATTTAATTTAATTTCAATATTAACAGGATTTATACAGGATTTATATAACTGAGAATAATGCTATATGAATATAGACGTCCGTGGGTAATTGTTTTTATTTCCAATTTTTTTTTAATTCATAACAAAAAACATTTAAGCAATTTCTACAGAATTTAAATTTTTAAAGTCATATTTTTTTGAATTATATTTATTTAGTAGGTGCATGTTATCCATTAACTAGGCTGTGTCAGATATGTAGTCCCGGTATTTACAATGCTGGTATTCAACTGCGACCGGTAAGACTGGGAGCTGACCCCAATTCCGTCGGGAAAATTTCGGCTAGATATGTACTGAGAATACCCAATAGTTATAATTTTCCCTTTTGTATCTTTTGCCTGGGACTTGGCGTATAATTTCATATTCCTTCGATTCACCCCGCCGTCGCACGCTTTAACGCTTTATTTAAAATACTGGTATTCAGCTGCGATAGGTAAGATTGGAAGCTGACCTCAACATAGTCGGGAAAAATCTAGGTGGACTGATTGACTTGATATTAGGTCTACTAAGAATACCAACAGTTACAATTCTCCCTTTTGTACCTTTTACCCGCGACTTAGTATGTAATTTCATATTCCTTCTATCCACCTTGTCGTCGCATCATCACTGTGTTTCGACTGAGCATTTTTTCCGTCTGTTTTTCTGTTTGTTCGGCTTCTAAAAGATAGAGCGTGATGTTACAACCTTTTTCTAAATTGAGCTATCAAATAAGAAACTAATTCTTCAAATCTGACCATCAGTTCCAGATATTAGAGCGTTCAAACAAACTGTTCAGCTTTATATTTATTTTAAAATATTTATTTCAGACATTACAGCCCATATATTCATTATCCGCCTAGCTTTCATCGTTGGGGTCAGCTTCCAGTCTAACCAGATTCAGCTGAGTACCAGTATTTAACGTAGAGCAACTGACTATCTGACCTCCACAACCCAGTTATTGGGTAATATGGTACACTTTGGTAAGACTAGTTGTCGGAGTTTTGGGTTTCTGACGACCAGTCACGACTGTCAAAGATTTACAAATGACAAACGGGACTATTGGCTTAACATATGTACCGGATTGATGCGCCGGTACTTGATTAGGATGCGAATTGTGTGGCCTGGTTGTTAGTTTTTGACCAATTTACTTGGGTAAGTGGTGAAATAAAAAATGATGCAATGTTGATGAAGCCAGTTCGGCGTGTGTATTCGAAGTAAAAATTACATTAGTCGAGGAGACTGGGGTTGAGGAACAATATTATGACCAATAGCGGCGTTGCAGATTAATGTGTCACAGCTATGTGGAGTTTTTTTTTTTAACAATTATGAACTAGTCATCATCATCATCACAGCGTTAATCCCAGTCGCATCCGAAGCCTTTTTCAGCTTTGGAGTCTGGGGTCCGCCTTTAGCAGTCCAACTGCTGATATGGCTAAACTTCGACATTTTCCGAAGCGACTGCCGTCTGACTCCACAACCCGAAGGCGACATCGAAGCATTGCAGCTAGACCAATTGTTGGACTCTTTGAGGGCTCCAACAACCGTAACGACTGCCACTAGAAGTTCGTATGGCAACCGGGACCAACGGCTTAACGTGCTTCTGAGGCACGACCAGACCAGTACAAATATTCATATTCATGCATACAAATACTTGCACTGTGCGGGATCGAACCCGTGCCACCTTGCGCAGCGGCCGCGTCCGCTATCGCTACGCCACGGAGGCTGTCCGTGAATAATTATGAACTAGTGCTTGACTGCAATCCCGCCTGATGGTAAGCAGTGATGCAATCATTGATGATAAAGCGCACTATTTTATTAAGCCTATTCACTTAAAAAACTTAGGAATAGGAAGGATGACGGCAGTTGAGCGAGGTGATGCAATGTTAAACCCAAGACCAACACGACCAAACGATGCTGCGCTAGAAGGTGATTGATCTGGAGACTCTCCACGACCAAACTCCCGACACAACAACATTTGGTGCATCGTACCTGCCACACATCGCAACACAACTAACTGCTCAGACCCGTCCTCCGTAAGGCTTCACCAGACATCATGTCGGAACACGACGAATCGCTTGGCGGCAAGACTTTGTCTGGTGGATGGTAACTTCTGCCGGCAGCCGATGTTTTGGCCTACCACCGAGATCCAAAAGGTGATGGCTGCCAAAGTGTTAAAGTTTTAACCACGATTCCCAACAACGAACTTTCCGAGGCACGGAGGGGTCATTGTATGTAGAGATGGTTACCCATCCATAGACCAACCGCGGCAAGCATAGCTTAACCTGACCGATCGACCTGTGGGGCAATTATTATTTAGCCACGAGCCCCATATATAGTTAGTAATAGATGATTTAATAACAATAGGCTGCAGGAGGGTCGCCTACGCTGGTACGGCCACGTCTTACGTAAACCGTAAATGTTACGTGGGTAACAAATGTCTTACCATGGCGCCTCCGCCGGGCCGGAACAAGCGGAGAAGACCAAAGAAGAGCTGGCTTGACGTTGTAAGAGATGATATGCGTGTCAACAAGCTCTTACCACAGGATGCTAAAGATAGTGCGAAATGGAGGAGAATGTGCAGGAAAGCGGACCCCGGGCTCCAACGCGAAAGCCGCGGATGCAACCGGGATAAACGCTGAGATGATGAGGAATTTAGTAACAGTAGGTGCTTACAATAGAAGACTCAGAGACACAAAGGGCAATGGAAAGAGCTATGCTCGGAGTTTCTCTGCGTGATCGAATCAGAAATGAGGAGATCCGCAGAAGAACCAAACTCACCGACATAGCTTTACGAGTCGCTAAACTTAAGTGGCAGTGGGCAGGGCACATTGCTCGTAGAACCGATGGCCGATGGGGCGGTAAGGTTCTGGAGTGGCGGCCACGTACTGGAAGACGCAGCGTATGGAGGCCCCCAACAAGGTGGACCGATGACCTGGTGAAGGTCGCGGGAAGCCGATGGATGCGGGCAGCACAAGACCTGTCAGCGTGGAAAGCCTTGGGGGAGGCCTTTGTCCAGCAGTGGACATCTATAGGCTGAAGAAAAAGAAGAAGGTGCTTTTCTGCTGTTAGTAATGTTAGTAGATATGTAACTCTGATTTTCATTACCGTATTAAACCTAAACCCCCTTATTCAAACACCTTGCTTAAAGTTATCTAGTGATTAGGGACTGATTAACTATACATTTTTGACGTTTTAACGTCACTTTACTTTAATCATCGTTAATGAATAAACCCCTTAAACACAATGGTGTTTATTCATAAACGATAATTAAAGTTAAGTGACATGCAAACGTCAAAAATGTATAGTTATACAGTCACTAACCAGTAGTAAACTTTAAGCAACGTTTATGAATAAGGGGTTAGTCACTTCCCACCTAGTGCTTTTAATAATAGGGCTGGCTTATTGCACTAAATAGCTCTCGAGGCGCGAAATAATATCGCCTAGTTAGCATTCCAAAAGTACAATTAAAATGGCTGCCATAATTTGCCCTAGGTCCCAAGCCAAATTGTCCGTCATTCAAGAAAAAAATGGGTTGACAGTGATGTATGGCTGTATCAGATCTGACCATCATTATTTTTGGAACGTTCTAAGGCCAAACTGAAAGATGAAACATGAACAGATCAGTATTATACAGAGTGATGCTAACAATCCATTAATATAAAGTGCGTATGTTTGTATGTCTGTCTGTATGTATGTATGTGCCCGAAGTTGCTCAAAACCCTCACCACTATAGATAATCATATAGATCTGGATGCGCTGAGTTAAAAAAAAAAAAAATGTTTTTTGTCTCGGTCCTACGACAATAAATGAAAACACGAACAATGCTAGTCTTCTGGAATCATAGGAATAATCCTAAACCATAGAAAAAAACTACCATCAAAAATAAAAAAATAAAAATTTCAAACAAACTAAATCACATAAAATTGCGAACGGAATAGAACATCCTTTAAAAATTTCACTGACCTCCGATCGGCGACAGCGCAATCCTGTATCGATTTGCTTTTTTCGAGCCATTATTATTAAAGTTTGATACCGCAGGATGCGGCGGTCATTAACCTGTAAGCCCTTCCGTATCAAAATGTACATCATGTAGAAAATGTGAAAAATAATTTCCTGTGACTAAACTAATGGACATATTTATATGATTTTTTGTGGGTAGACTGAGAATGGGTTGAGGTACACGATGTTTAATTTATTGTCGTATTGTCAGCTCCACTCTGTATACAACGTGTAACATAAAGGGTATATACATAAAAAAGGCATGGCATCTTTACATGATATCAAACGATATTGGAAGGGTTTTTTAATCCTATCTCTTTATGTTAGGAAGTTATGAGAAAAAACACCGCCTGTGCTAAGTTACTATCATACTAGTCGCACAGAGATATTGAAGACATTTATCGGATTTTGGCAATTAACGTGACGGGTAACGAGTAGTTATTAACGTATGTAGTGTGCTGCCACGTTTGTTATGCTTTGATGTTAAGAAACACACGAAACCGAAAGTTGGTACGAATTTTTTGAGTATTTTATTTTGAGTTGAAACCCTTCCGACATCGTTTGATATCATCTAAAGATGCCATGCCCTTATTATGTATATACCCTTTTTGTTACACGTTGTATAAACCATGTATAACTATGTGAAATCTATTCCTTTCTTGATGAAATAAAAACATTATTATAATTACTAAACACAATTTAGTTAATGGTTATGCTGGAAAAGATCTTCTCGTTTATTTTATTGGATTTCTGTATAAATTGCTTGAATGGAGAAATTGATTAAGAATTATTGACTTCGATCTTTATTTCCATAAAAAAAGCTTCGATAAGGAAAATGCTCTTCTACTTTTCTTTCTCTGTTTCAGGGTAAAGGTACCGGTTCTGGACATCGTACTCTATTGTACGGCAATGCTATCCTTCTACGTCATCTCAACAGTGATATGGTACGAATAATAGCTTGCACAGACGAGGGATTTTTGTCCATGGACTTTTTTGTCCGATAAAATAGATTGCTTACAACTGTATCGAGTAACGAAAACGAGGGATTAAAAGTACCGCTTACAAAAAGTCCCCCGAATAACCGAGGGCATGTAGAGAGCGGACGGACAAAAGTGCGGGGGAATCCCCGAATAAAATAGAACTCGTATGACTCGGCGAAGCAACACACATGGCAGACTTTAGTCCGCGTTGTGTGCTCTTACTTCACTACATTTCTGGGCAACAAATGACCGCACACTGTGTAGCGCGTACTTTTTTCTCCGCCGCGGAGAAAACTCCGTCGTCTGCGCAGGCCCTTAGCGGTTTTTTATTCCAGTATTATTGGACAACAAATCCCATACCTACTTACATACTACAACAGTGTGTTTGTTTGCTTCTCCATCTTTGAAGGCAAAACGAAGCGAGAAATTGACGTGATTTTTTAAGTGACAATAGTAGAAGGAATGGAGTGGCAGCTACGGACTGGAAGACGCAGCGTAGGGAGGCCCCCAACAAGGTGGACCGATGACCTGGTGAAGGTCGCGCGAAGCCGTTGGTTGCGGGCAGCACAACGGTCATCGTGGAAAGCTTTGGGGGAGGCCTTTGTCCAGCAGTGGACATCTATAGGCTGAAGAAAAAGAAAAAGAATTTGAAGGGATGTAGAGTGACATAGGCTACTTATTGTGTCCTTCTAACACCCCATAAAATAGAGGGTGGAATTTTATATAGAGCATTCCGCAATATTCAAGGTAGAATCTAAGCTAAAAATTGGTATAAGGACTTTTTGTAACCATAGACATATCGTACACCACATGTCGTACGCATGTAATCTGCAGAAATATTTTTGGTTTTTAAAAGAGTGAGAGAGATGGCCTATGCTTTCGGTCTAGCACTATCTCTTTCCTCATAGATGATTTTGAGAGAGATAAAGATAGACGAAACTTTGTTTCCTCTCTTTCTTTCGGAGTGCCCCAATTCACATCTCTAAGGCATGTCCATTAGTATATGTCGATGTTTGTAACTAACAAAAAAATAAAATGGCGAGTGAAATATTAAATGGTATGTATTTTTCGCAGTTTTCTAGGAAAGAAGCTAAAAATCGGTACACAGACCTCTTTGTTACCAACGAAAAATTAAATATCGTCTTATTATTTTTATTTTAAATCTTCACTAGCTCCTAAAATAGGGGATGGAAATATGAGGAAAAGCTAATTAATTGATATATTTAAATTGCAATAGTTTGTTCTTTATACAAAAAAAAAATCTGATTTTCTTTTCGTGATATATGTGTTAGTGAATCAGTGTTGCGACATTCTAAACAGGGATGATTTTTGTGATATTTGGTTCCTAAGTTTCTTTTAGATTATTGTAGTGTGCATGACGTCTACGTGAACGAAGTCGCGGGTTGAAGCTAGTTAAAAGGTTCGTTAGCCCCAATAGATGAAAAAACAGTCTCCATAATGGCTTTTCCGGGAATTTTTTTTTTTACATATAAACCAGCGCTTGACCGCAATCCTGCCTGATGGTACGCAGTGACGCAATCGTTGATGGTAAAGCGCACTAGTTTATTAAGAGCCTATTCACTCTAGCCTTGAAGACACTCAAATTGTAGTCCGACGGAAACACCGCCGCTGGCAAATTGTTCGCGTAGTGGTGTTAACAACGTAAGGGTGGAAACCAGCCGTACGACGGGTCGTCCGCTGGTGGAACGGAGATGGGGGAATTAAATCATGCAATTCCCTCGCACACTCCCCGAAATGCATCCTATAGAACACCGAAAGGCTGGCTACTCTACGCCTGTGCTCTAACTAAAATCTCATAGCATAGAATAGAATACTCTTTATTATGTACACCATATAGATTACAGAACATAAATATAAAGATTTTACAAAGGGTGACACAAAGGTGACACTCGCTAAGAGCGATCTTTCAATTAGGCATACTCTATTCATTCAAATATCTTATAAAACGATTAAATCAATAAATGTATGAAGGTATCGGACGCAAGTATAAAATTCGCTCGTCCTCCATAGAAATGGAAGGATCTTCCGACCAGACGGGTGTTGTGTCTGGCGAGCACTTGCCCAACAGTTGATTTTGGGAAGTTTTATATACAGGGTGTATCTGACATCCTAACGCAAACTTCGCGAAAAGGCTAGACCGCATGCCACTAATAAAATTATGATAGTCATTTATGTCGTTAATGAGCGGTTATAGAAATCACAGTGTTTAAAAAAAGTGTCGGCTCGACCTTTGAACGTTGCAAGCGTGCCGCCGCGCGTTTTTGTAGGTATAACATTGACCCCTGATGTGAATTATATTAAATCAGCTGATTGGATAGTTGTTTGAGTTTTGTTCACATTGCGCTTTTTTGTGTAATTAGCGAATTAATTAATTTTTACTTTAAAATCTTATTGAGCTATAAAAATATAGCAATTGTGAACGATCTAAAGTCAAAAAAATAATATTTTTTTTTTTAAATCCGTCGACGAAAGATTCCACCACTGGGGGGTTCAGAACCATGTACTGGGTCCATGGTACTCATTTGTGCGTCGATGTCAGATACACGCATTATGTATGCTAGTTTCGCCGTAAACACTGCTTGCGATATGCAGGATCTGTGTGACGCGTCCTTTGCATGTGGCGTTTGTAGATAACGCTGCAAATTCAAATTCATTTAATAAGTCCATTGCAAATGTTTGGAAAAAATACGAGTACCATTTATTTAAAACTAGCTTTCCGTCTGCGGCTTCGCCCGCGTGGAGTTCGGTTATATCGCGCTTGTTAGATTTCCCTCGGGAATATCAAATTTTTCCGGGATGAAAGGTAGCCTTTGTTCTTTCTCAGGGTCTAAAGATTGTCTGTGCCAAATTTCATCAAAATCGGTTGAGAGGTTTAAGCGGGAAAGCGTAACAGACAGACAGAGTTACTTTCGCATTTATAATATTACTAGCTTTCCGCCCGCGGCTCCGCCCGCGTGGAGTTCGGTTATATCGCGCCTTTTAGATTTCCCTCGGGAACATCAAATTTTTCCGGGATAAAAGGTAGCCTATGTTCTTTCTCAGGGTCTAAAGATTGTCTGTGCCAAATTTCATCAAAATCGGTTGAGAGGTTTAAGCGGGAAAGCGTAACAGACAGACAGACAGACAGACAGAGTTACTTTCGCATTTACAATATTAGTATGGATTATGGATATGGATGGATTGTTTCGTTGTTTAACTTAGGTCCCCCATATTGTTCCTTACTTATCTAGCTGAGGCATGCCACTGAGTGCCAAAGAGTCAAACAATATACTGAGTGCTTATGACACTCAGGGCGTAGATAATTAATTAAGGGTGCGTCTCGCGTGGAGGAAAGATGAATTATGTTTTTTATTTGATAATATTTTACGTAATATCATCTATATCGTTATATATTTATGTGTTTGAATACACACCAGGCTCTATCAGAATACTAGCGCTGCGACAGTTAAAAAGTAAATACTTTTTAAATGTCGAAGCATTATGCTGAGATAGGAGCCTTTTGGCCTCGTATAGGACTTTCAGATTTTTTGTTACTATTTTTTATTTATAATTTGTTTTGCTCTTTAAGGTTAGTTTTATGATCTTCGGGTACGAGTCACGATAAATATTTTTTGTTTCTTTCTTTTCTGTTAGCTTAACAGCTCTCATTAGAAAGCTGTCGAAAACATTCAAAGATAAATGAGCTTTACTTAACATCTAGGCGTCTCACATAAAGCTAATTTTTCCCACTCCTCTGTTTCCTTTCCGTTCGTCTCTTTACTTGCAGTGGACTTTTTTTATTTATTTCAACATAAAGCGACAAACATACGCTAATTAAATAAATATATGAATGAAAATTATACCAAAACTCACAAATGGCTCACAATATAGCTCACAATGGGCCAAGGTCACACATAGGGCAAAAGAAGGAGCTATGCTCGGAATTTCTCTGCGCGATCAAATCAGAAATGAGGAGATCCGTAGAAGAACCAAAGTCACTGACATAGCTCTTCAAGTCGGTAAAATTAAGTGGCAGTGGGCCGGGCACATTGGCATGGGACGACGGGTTGTCGAGTGGTGACCACGCATCGGAAGACGCAGCGTGGGTAGGCCTCTAGGGAAATCCTAGTGCGGGAGGTTTATTTCCAGCAGTGGACGTCTTTCGCCTGAAATGATGATGATGATGAATAACACTATTTATATAAAATAGAGTAACTTGAACTTAATCACGTAGTCGTTAAAGTTATTTTTCCATAAAGTTATATTTATTTACAGTTTTGGAAAATTAGTCGCAATTTTAGATTAGGAGTCTTCACATGATGAATGTTTTTACATTAACTGCTAATAATTCAACTCTGGATTGTTTTCGCAGTACCTGGCCTGCCTGTCGACGTCATCATCTCAGGACAAACTGGCCTTCGATGTGGGTCTTCAGGAACATTCTCAAGGTGAAGCCTGCTGGTGGACCCTGCATCCTGCCAGCAAACAGAGGTAATGTATCTTTATTTTGGCAGCTTTTTTTCTTTTTCGTTAGCCAGTGGTTATTTCATTATAATTTTGATATTGCAATTTTTTTTTATTATAAACAAGTACTTGACCACAATGCCGCCTGATGGCAAGCAGTGATGCAATTATTAATGGTAACGCGCTACTTTATTAAGAGCCAATTCACTCAAAAAATTGAGTGAATAGGAAAGAAGACTACAGTTGAGCGAGTTGATGAAATGTTAAACCCAACAACACGACCAATGATGCTGCGCCAGGGGGAGACTGATCTGGAGACTCTGCACGACCAAACTCCCGACACAACAACATTTGGCGCATCGTACCCGGCACACATCACAACACAACTGCTCAGACCCGTCCTCCGTACGGCTTCACCAGACATCATGCCGGAACATGACACATCGCATGGCGGTAAGACTCTGTCTGGTGGGTGATAACTTCTGCCGGCAGCCGATGTTATGGCCTGCTACTGAGAAAACTGAACTAAAGTGTACTGTAACTGAAGGGTGAAGTAACTGAAGGGTGTGTAGTATGATGACGTAGGACAGTTTTTTTTGTTAATTTTTTTGCCAATGGGACATCATCAAATGACTTCTCCCGCTCTGTGCGGAGCGGAAGTGCGTGTCAGACTTTTACTAACTAAAACCCACCCGTGTTCCTTCACTTGCCTGTGCACCAGGGCCCACGGTATCTCTTTCTAAAGGGGCCCATACACTTACAGTCTGCCTGCAGTCTCTGGTCCTAACGGGCGGCTTGCCGTCTGCATAGCTCATTCACTATAGCGATTATTGCCAACCGGCAATGGTTGAACAAAGGCTCTGAGTCTACACACTAGCAGGTGGCAATCGGCAGGCTGTCCGGCCGACACCTGTCGACGCAGGCCAGTGACGGCAAGCGGCCACATACTTTGGATTCGCAGTGACCGTCAATACAAAATCGTCAGGGGAACTGCGCGTCTGTGATGTTTTCCGGCTAACTAAGAGGCTGATATCCACCGGCGAACTGTTATCCTGTGAGGCCCTTAACAACCCACGGCCCTGGTAGACGTAGGTACGGATCGATTTCTTTTTAATAAATACTTGCATATTGTTAACAGATCTGAGGGTGAGAAGGTTCGAGTCGGAGATGATTTGATTCTCGTGTCCGTGGCCACTGAGAGATACTTGGTAAGTATTCTTGGACTTCAAAATCTGTGCTACAGCCAATCAGGTGAATTCTAATGCCAAACTCTGCTTAAGAGCGTAAATCTTGCGCGGGCTGGCAACGTCGCTTTTGTAGCGGTTTTGTGTTCTATGTTATAGGTGATTTCCTCATCTTTGTGCGTGGGCCATGGCGGTCAGCTCTCCAGAACTTTATTAAGTCTCCTGGATTGTTGATAACATCTGTATAAAATCTGGGTATAAAGAGGGTTTAAGTTGAAACCAAAATACTATAATTTTACAACTATCGTTTTTTTACAATTATTTATTTATACATTATAAATTTAGGTAAGTTTTTCTCGTTAAACTACTATAAATTCAACGTTGCTAGCCCGCGTAGGATGTGCGCTCTTAATAAAACCGCCTAATCATAGTGTTGCAGATCTAGACCCTTATAACGTAACACATTATTACTATCAAATCGCATCATTTTGCAGCATACTGTCAATCCATTGCCCCATATCTTCGAAAAATATATCTGCTCAATAACGCAATGACTGTTGTTGAATTGTCAAAATGAAACCCATTGCTACTGATAGTGTGTTACACAATTACTTTGCTGGTCACGATGTATTAATAATAATCTGTATTTAAAAAGTTGTTTTGCTTTATTTTTGTTTAAGAGAGGCATCTTCACACCTAGGTTTTCTATAGGAATGTCCAAAATTATGTATATTAACTTAGTACAATTTTCGAACTACCTACTAAGATTGTATTTAAATACAATCTTAGTACAATCTTTGAAATACAGTCCTGAATAAAATTTAGTATTTATCCAACCTCAGGGCAAGGTCATATTATCGCCGGCGGAATGTGCTCCCCGTGTCATCACGAAAGGATTAAGGTTCATTTTATCGGTGAGGCCAAATGCCTGAATGTTATAGATAGTTGTCTCTTTGTTACATTTTGTGATCATTCTGTTTCAAAATTCACTATTGAAGTGTCCATTACAATTTTAGTATCTCGATCTAGGTTAAATGTCAATGATCGTTATACTCATTTTATTGCACAATAATTGTTGTGTAACTTTGTGTATTGCACAGTCATTTATCGATTATTCCTATACTATCTTTACTTATCGATAAATCTAAGATCACAGAGCCATCCTCCATATAATATTTTTATACTTCAACATCTGAATCAAATTGGTGCCTTCTCTTGTTCTCAAATAAACCTGAATTTAAGTTCAGTCTGTCTTTCTCTTTCTATTCAATGAAGAAAAGGACAGATGATAAATTTTAATTTAGTCCTGTCAAATTCAGATACTGTATAGACAGTTTAGCTCTGAATAAAACATGGCCGCTAAACATACGTCAATTTACGTCAGGCGCGGAATAATTTGAAAGGACTTAACTTAGGTATATTTTATCTTCTGTCCTTCTCTTATTGAAATAAAAAGAAAAAGATACACTGACCTTATTGTGAACAAAGGAATCGGGGCCATTTTCCCGCCAATAATCACATTAAATATTTTTTAACACCCTTGCTCGTAAAGCTGATGTAATTCCACCGGTTTTAAATATGTAAAGCGGGCCATAACAAACGCGTGTGTTATCAAAGCAAATAGTTAAGTTATAGTCCATACAAATTCCATAACAGCATTATTTTCCATTTCAAGTAATTATGGAACTGATCGCCGCCGCACGACTCGCGCTGCGCGCTGTTCCATATTTGAAATGGCAAATAATAATACTAATGGCGGGAAAACAACAGTGTGCATTCACAGATTGAGTTTATTTAAAATGAACAAAATATAAAATACTTTTTTTCTGTTTCCTCGCAAGTGTGTTAAAAAACGTCGTACGATATACGTGCGTATTGGTTATAACATGCTCGGCTCAATTACACCCTCGCCTTCGGCTCGGGCTGAAATTCCGCCTCGCATGTTATAACCATCATTACGCACTAATATCGTAATGTACTATTAAAGTCCATTTTGGCTTTAAAATTTTATACTTCAATATTTGTATCGCATTGTCTCACTAAAAATCACTCAAATGTTTTAGGCCCTTCCTGGGTTTGAATGTTACATCGCATTGGTACTTTAATTGTTGTTGTATTACATTGGTACTTCATTAATTGTTGTTTTATTTAAAATTAATGTCAGACACAGAATATTTTTCGTGTTATATCTACGTTGTAGTGTGTTTTATTCATATTTCTTCCAATCTAGAGAGATTAATGGAATCATAAACCCCGTTATTCATAAACGATGCTTAAAGTTAACTAGTGATTAGCGATTCTTTAACCATACATTTTTGACCTTTTAATGTCATTTAACTTTAATAATCTTTTATGAATAAACCCTTTAAACACTGGGGTGTTTATTCATAAAGGATGATTTAAGTTAAGTAATGTTAAAAGGTCAAAAATGTATGGTTAAAGAATCGTTAATCATTAGTTAACTTTAAGCAGCGTTTATGAATAAGGGGGAATGTCTTTAAGAAACTATAAACAAGATAATAACTTAAAGCAGTTTATACAGCGTTATTTTTTGTATATGCGAAACTCGAAACACGTTCCCAGTATTATTTTGTAATGAATTGATGTACAAAATTTCAAAAAGCTATCATGAAATATCACAAAGTTATGAGCTTGTTATCGTTATCCCTACAAATACATTGTCAACCCCACACTACACTTTGATCCGTTGTGAACGGAGTCGTGCGCTCGGTAACCACACTGCATCATTTTTAAAATATACTTTATAAGAAATATAAATTGGTGTAAAAATTATTGGAATCGATTCAGTTGCTTATTCTGAACAAACTGTATTCAGGGCCTGTAGCCAAAGTAACATCGCTTCATAGCGAAGGTAAATCGAATACCAAACCAACCAATGGCGGGAACGATTGACCACGTGATTTATCGCGTCGCATGGTGAATCGTTTTCGTTATTGGTTGGTTTGGTATTCGATTTCGCTTCGCTACGAAGCGATGTTACATTGGCTACAGGCCCAGGTTTCGTATAAAGAAAAATATCGTTGTATCTTTGTTTATTACGCATTTTAAAGTTAACTTTTTGTACTCAAAACGCCAGTTAAATTTAAAAAGTTAAAAATGTAGTCAGTCTCATCTCGGCAACAAACTTCAAAAACTTATTAAAAAATAGGGAAATTTGAGGATTGTTTTGACAGATTGAGACTTTCACTTCCGGTGTGGTTCCTTCTAAGACAGTTGAATAAAAGAACAGAACAAATGTCTAATAAATAAAAAAATTCAACTGGCCCAAATTTTAGTCTCAATTAAAACACTTTTTCTCACATTTCAGCACACGACAAAAGAAAACGAGGTATCGATTGTGAACGCGTCATTCCACGTGACCCATTGGTCGGTTCAGCCGTACGGTACGGGCATATCTCGTATGAAGTACGTGGGGTACGTGTTTGGAGGAGACGTTCTGAGGTTCTTCCACGGAGGTGACGAGTGCCTCACCATACCCAGTACTTGGACCAAGGATGGGGGGCAAAAGTAAGTATTTTATATGGTCAAAATTGTTTCTTCTCTAGTATAAAGTATACAATCATCGTCACCATTCTCCTGCCATTATACCAACCCCTATACCTGCGGTCAAGTATCGTGATGATACCGTTGTAGGCAATGTTTCGTGCGGCTTCTACCCTCTATTATAAATATAAAGGGTTTTTCAATAAGGGCGGGTAGATTTTGAAACGAAATTAAACAAGCTGCGTATGCGGTATCAACAATTTTTTTTATTTATCTAAAAGGCCTATATAAGCCATTAAGTATGGAAGATGACATCATTCAAATGCCCACCTCGGCTTCTCGCAGTGGCACGGATCCGAGTGGTCCAATTTTCAATGACTCTTCCGCATAGATCCGCCTGAATTTGAGCGATGGCATGTGTTATGTTCGCTTTCAGGGCATCGGTGGATTGTGGTTTATTTGCATAGACCTGCGACTTCAAAAAACCCCACAAGAAAAAGTCTAGCGGGGTTAAATCGCATGACCTTGGTGGCCAATTCACATCACCCCTGCGAGAGATAACCTTAGTCTCAAATCGCTCATGCAGAATGTCAATCGTGGCGTCCGCTGTGTGGCACGTAGCGCCATCCTGCTGAAACCACATGTCGTCTAGGTCCATATGGTTCAATGTGGGCCATAAAAAATTGGTTATCATCGTTCTGTAGCGCTCGCCGTTGACAGTGACCGCCTCACCAACGTCGTTTTCAAAAAAATACGGACCAATGACGCCGCCGGCCCAAAATCCACACCAAACCGTAACTTTTTGAGGATGCATTACCACCTGGTGAACCTCGTGTGGGTTTGTGTCGTCCCATATACGGCAATTTTGTTGTTAACAAAGCCATTCATCCAAAAATGCGCCTCGTCGCTAAAGATAATTTTTCGCCGATCTATGCGGAAGAGTCATTGATAATTGGACCACTCGGATTGATGAAATAGGAAAAGATCAAGACTTTTACACTGTAGAAAACTATTTATTTAACTTAATTAACACAAACATTGCACTCTAGATTAAGACAGGTAGACAGATAATAAAGAAATATGCGTATACGCAAAATGTATGCTCAGTATGCATTGCTATTAAATTATACTAGGCGCTACCGGCGCATGTCTGCGTTTCTCCCAACATTCTCTCCTGAACGCAGACCCATTGCTCTGCTGAAAACTTCATGTTTTGGTCTATGCAGTCCTTTGGTCAAAATGTCCGCAATCATGTCTTGACTCCTTTGGTATTCTACTATGACTTGTTTGTTAGCAATCCTCTCTCTGATAAAGTGATAGCGAACATTGATGTGTTTGCTGCGTTGATGATAACTTTCATTTCCTGAGATGCGAATGGCACTTTGATTGTCACAGTAAACAACAATAGGAATTGCTGATGATTCAGGCCAAAAATCTTCATCTAATTGTTTCAGCCAAATCGCTTCTTGCACGGCAGTGGCCAGAGACATATATTCAGCCTCCGTACTTGATAGGGCTATAGTTAGTTGTTTTTTAGAGCACCAACTTATTGCAGCACCCTGAAGAATAAAAATGTATCCAGTGCAGGATCTACGATCTTCAGAATGACTAGCCCAATCAGCATCACAGTAGCCTGTAACATTGCTTTCTGAGTTTCCATCGTATGTCAGTTTATAATCAATGGTGGCTTTTAAATATCTTAAGATTCTCTTCAGTGTAGTCCAATGCTCTGCTGTGGGTTGACCATTGTACCGACTTAATGAATTTACAATATATGTTATGTCGGGTCTTGTCCCTTGTGACAAATATAATAGGCACCCAATAGCTTCTTGATAAGGTATGTTTCTCAATATTTCTTCCTCACGTTCAGCTCTCTTTAATTGAATGTTTGGATCACATGGAGTCCAGACTGGCTTGCAATTGTCCATACCAAAACGAGTAAGTATCTTTTTAATATACATTGATTGATCCAGTGATATTTTTGTGAATGAGGGATTCATACTCTTCTTTCATTGCCTGTTTCCATTCTACAGATTCATCACTTTGAAGAGCTTCTTCTAAGCTCTGGGGATCATTGTTAAGAAGGCTTGATGTAGACTCACCATTCATGCAAAGGTATAAGGATGAACTTTCATTATTTGTTTGCAGTTTTCTTTGCAGACGGGTTTTGATACCTGTTTCATTTGTAGGCGAGGAGTCACTCTGACTTGGTAAGTATGTACCATCTAGTGGATCTTCATAATCATCTGTATTACCTAAACTACTATCACTCACATTATTTGACGAAGACTGCTCTTCCTCATCTGTATTTTCATGGTCTAGTGTAATTAATTCAGATTTTTCTTCATTTAATGGTAGGTATACATGTGTTATTTTTTGTTTTTTATTATTATTATTCTTTTCATTATTATTTTTATCTCTTAATTGTTGTATTTGATTCTGTTTTTGCTGACATGGCGAATATTTTACTGTAATTTATGTTTAGTCTATAAGTATCATTTATTAGATTTGCTGTGGCTACTTTTTGATTATTTGAATTATATACTGAGCAGCCAGTTTTATCAAATTCCACTTTACAACCAGATTTTATTATTTTACTAACTGATAGTAAATTTGTCGATAACTCTGGAACATATAAAACATTCTTTACTAATATTTGACTGCTGCTGCCATCTTTATTGGGTATGTGTAGTATCACATCACCACAGCTTTCAACATGTAGACTTTTATTGTCTGCGATTTTGATTGTGGATATCGGTGGTATTGTTTCATTCTGTAATAAATCTTTATGCATTGTCATGTGCATTGAAGCACCTGTATCTACATACCAGTTTACACAATCATTCAGCTGCAAGGCTGAGAAAGCTGCCACAAAACCTTTATTATTTTCTTTACTCGGTGGTTTATTTTTCAGAAACCAACAATTTTTACCAAGGTGTCCATGTTTGTTACAGTTAAAACATCTTGGACCTTTTGACTTTGCCTGATGCTGAGTGTTTTTAAACTTAGCTTGAGTTTTTTTATTACTTGTGTACAGGGCTGAATTACTTGGTGTAGCTTTTATTTCTTGCAAAAGTTTTGTTTTAATCAGATCTGCACATATTTTTACTCCTGAGCTTTCTATACCCATTATCATAGGTTTATATTCATCGGGTAAACCTGCTAGCATTAAGGTCCCGAGCCATTCATCGTCAACACTGAATCCAATGTTTCTGAGCTTATGAGCTGAGCTCATGATTTTGTTGACGTAATCTTCTACACTGGTGCTTGTTTCTAAATTAGTGTTAATCAAGTCTCGCAATAAACCAACTTTTCTCAGTAGACCAGAATCCTGAAATGCTTTAGATAAATTTTTCCAAATCTGTTTTGACGTCGTCGCATCCTGTATGTGTATATAATTTATTGGATCGACTAATAATATTAGTTTTGATTTTGCCTTTTGTTCTTTCTTTGGATCAGTATTTGTTCCTTGGACACATACCCATAAATCATCGAGTTCCAGGTATGCTTTTACTGCGAAACTCCAGCTTGTCCAATTATCTCGGCCAGTAAGTTTTTCAATTTGTATCAAAGATCCGTTTGATGACATTTTATCAACAAATTATATTTGAGATATAAAAACTTCGGCGACCGTGTGTACAATTTTTAGGTTATACGTATTTCTGATCAAAATCAACTGAGTTACTTTAAATTTTCACTGTACTACACTATACAGGCAGGGAGAGGCCCATAACCTGATGAAATAGGAAAAGATCAAGACTTTTACACTGTAGAAAACTATTTATTTAACTTAATTAACACAAACATTGCACTCTAGATTAAGACAGGTAGACAGATAATAAAGAAATATGCGTATACGCAAAATGTATGCTCAGTATGCATTGCTATTAAATTATACTAGGCGCTACCGGCGCCACTGCGTGTCTGCCGCTGTGAGAAGCCGAGGTGGGCATTTGAATGATGTCATCTTCCATACTTAATGGCATATATGGGCCTTTTAAATAAATAAAAAAAATTGTTGATACCTCATACGCAGCTTGTTTAATTTCGTTTCAAAATCTACCCGCCCTTATTGAAAAACCCTTTAGATCGGAATAGGTAGAGTGAATTGGGGTCATTGATCGGAAACGTATATATTTATATGGACATTCTTCTGGATTTAAGGAATTATTTTTTTATTTAAAAAAAATATGTATAAATTATATTAAGTCGTAAAATCATTTGATTTGGCTATACCCTTCATTAGAGGCTAAAAATAAAATATTGAAATGTATTAATGCTTCGAACGGAATTTGATTGTTATTATTTTCCAACAAGTATAACAATCGCGATATAAAAATCTTTTTTTACCATTTTAGTATCGTGGTCTACGAAGGAGGCTCGGTTATGTCGCAAGCCCGTTCACTATGGCGGCTGGAGCTGGCTCGCACGAAGTGGGCGGGCGGGTTCATCAACTGGTACCACCCCATGAGGATTCGGCACATCACCACCGGCAGATACTTGGGGGTCAACGACCAGAATGAACTGTATTTAGTTAGCAGGTATGTTGTAGGGTAATTTTTATACAATATGTAAAGAAAACCCTGTCCGACCTATAAGGATAATAAAGGTTAGGTAAACACATGACCAAATAAAATATAAAATTTTACATAATCATCATAGTAACAATACAAATGAATTTTGAAATAATCTTTTTTTCCCGGGAATTAATTCCAATTTCCCCGAAATTTAGTAATTTTTAAAACAGTGACAACACCGGTATTATTATGAGCGAATAGCGACGCGACCACGTCACAGGTGCCGCGTGCCCTGCCCCCCGCCACCCGCGGAAGGGTTGCTTACCGCACATGTATTAAGTTACCTCTTTTTACGAAATAATATTATTTTTTTAAGGGGATTTATTTTTTAACTTTAGCCCGTCTTTGTATCCATTAGTACAATCAGTTATCGGTACCTAACAATACCTTCACGGATCGGACAGGGTTTTCTTTACATATTGTACATGGCTTGCGCGTAAAGGCCAAACCTGACTTGGTGACTTGTGTTCTGTAATGATGGCGGCACCGTAATGACTGCCGAGAGTTCCGGTAAGTCGTAGATTTTCGAACCGAACGGCTCATTTACACGCGGTTAAGTAGCAAGTCGTGGTGGCTTAGGGGTTAAATCACCAGTCTCACAAGTATGAGTGTGCTGGTTCGATTCTTTCTAAGTATATCTTGAACACCAATGACAAAGGTGTGAGGAGGCAAATGAAAGGTGAAGGAAAACGTCTTGAGGAAACCTGGACTGTATAAATCTGAAATCACCACGCTTGCTCAATTAAGCGTGTTGATTACGCTCAATGCTTCTCTGTATGAGAGGAGACCTGTGCCCAGCAGTGGGACGATAAAAGGTTGATGATGAAGTAGCAAGTGTCAAGTGATTAGTAAAATTAACGTGTATTTAGTCGCACTGTTAAGTGATTAGTGTTAACTGCGGGACGTTTACACGTTGATTTTACTATTCACTTGACACTTGCACATTTGCTACTTAACAGCGTGTAAATGAGCTTTAATTCGAAAATAATTTACACGAAGCACCTGTCAAGGTTCGCTTAGACAAACCTTTACCTTTGTGTAAATTATTTCACTACTAGGTACCTACTACCCTCAAAAAGACGAAACGCAACATCGTCAGGAAATCGGCATGTCCTATACTCCATCTGTTTAGGTAATTAACTTAAGTTAAATCAGAAATGGGGCATACGAGTTCTCGAGTGGCGACTACGCACTGGAAGACGCATCGTGGGTAGGCCCCCGACAAGGTGGACCGACGACCTGGTGAAGGTCGCGAGAAACCGCTGGATGCGGGAGGCGCAGGAGCGGTCATCGTGGAGACCCTTGGGGGAGGCCTTTGTCCAGCAGTGGACGTCTTTCGGCTGAAATGATAATGATGAAATCAGAAAACCTCGTGATCTATTTAAGCAACTAAACGTAATATCAGTCATTTCAGTTGTCTTTATACGCCACAGTAGTACTCTTAAATTTAGCAACATTATAATTCCATTTTTAACTTACCAGTTGTACTCTTAATTTTATTACAGCCTACAACTTTATTCCCTGTTAATCTAGGGTACGATCGAGTAAGGACTGGTACTGCAACCCAAATTCAAAATTAACCAAATTTCAGCATTATTTTAATGGGAGTTAAGTTGATTTCACAGCAACTAACACTATTGAAAAGTTATAAAATGTTTGATTTTGTAGCGTAGAGTGAACTTTATTCAAGTATTTAGCGCAGTATTTAGAGTAGTTTTCGCGAATATGTCAGAAATGCTGATGAATTAAAACACGATATCTTTCAATTATTCAGAGAGGAAGCCACAACAGCATCTTGCGCCTTTTGCCTTCGTCAAGAGAAGGACGATCAGAAGCAGGTCTTAGAAGACAAAGACCTGGAAGTGATTGGAGCGCCCATCATCAAGTATGGTGACTCCACTGTCATTGTGCAGCACTCGGAGACTGGCTTGTGGCTGTCTTACAAGGTATGTATTAATTAAACGAGTCTTTACTTACACCGTTACATTTAGTTATATACTTTTTTTTTAATAATTATAAACTATTGCTTGATCGCAATCCCGCCTGATGATAAGCAGTGATGCAATCGTTGATGGTAAAGCGCGTTAGTTTAATAAGCCCATTCACTCAAAAAATTAAGTGAATATTAAGGAAGACGGCTTCTGAGTAAATCCGAGTGCATACATACCTATGTTTTACGAAAACTTATAATGTTTTCTTCGTTTATTTTCAGTCATACGAAACCAAGAAGAAAGGCGTCGGTAAAGTAGAAGAGAAGCAAGCGATCCTTCACGAGGAAGGCAAGATGGACGACGGCCTGGACTTCTCGCGCTCGCAGGAGGAGGAGTCCAGGACTGCCCGAGTTATCAGGAAGTGTTCCTCGCTGTTCACCAAGTTTATTAAGTAAGTCATTAGCCCCGATTCCTCACAAATGTCACAAATTAAATTAAATTTAAATACAGTGCATCTTTCTCTTTCTATATCATTAAGAAAAGGACAGAAGATAAAATGTCAGTTTAGACCTGTCAAATTAGTGCGCTCCTGACGTAAACTGGCGTAATTTTAGTCGCCATGTTTATTTTTGAACTCGCACAAGAAGGGTTCCGTGTAGGGTTGCCAGATAGGAACATACCAAATCCGGGACAGTCGTCGACAGAGACACTCGGAAAGAACGTCTAAAAAAAAGGTCATTCGAATTCAAATCCGGGACAGTCCTACACAGACAGGGACACTCAGAAAAATAACGTCTAAAAAAAAGCTCATTCGAAATCCGGACACTCGTAAAATCTTTCTCTAACAACTCTTACAAAATTAATAACTTTTTAAAATCCGGGACAATTACCGCTCATTCCGGGACAAGAAAGAGGCAAGATTCCGGGACAATCCCGGATTTCCCGGCGGTCTGGCAACCCTAGTTCCGTGCCATCTTTAAAAACGGCAAAAAAAAACATGTTTGTTGTATTGGAGCCCCCCCTTAATTTTTTTTTTTTTAGCATTTGTTGTTATAGTGGCAACAGAAATACATAATCTCTGAAAATTTCAACTGTCTAGCTAATACGGTTCATGAGATACAGCCTGGTGACAGACGGATGTACGGACAGACGGAGAACGAAGTCTCATGAATAAAAACTGAAGCTGTCCTAAAAACTGACGTGACTGTACTTTTCCAGAATTTCATCATTTTTGCTTGAGTATCAATTCGGTCTTATCGTAGTTAATAACTTATATACTCCTCTTTAAAAGCTGCAATGTATGGATCATGGATAGATTTTAGATAGATCTACTCATCATCCCAGCGTTAATCCCAGTCGCATCCGAAGCCTTTTCAGCTTTGGAGTCTGGGGTCCGCTTTACCAGTCCAACTGCTAATATGGCTAAACTTCGACATTTTCCGTGAAGTGACTGACATCTGACCTCCACAACCCGAAGGCGACATCGAAGCATTGCAGTTAGACCAATTGTTGGACTTTTGAGGGCTCCAACAACCCGTAACGGCTGCCACTAGATGTTCGTATGGCAACCGGGACCAACGGCTTAACGTGCTTTCCGAGGCACGACCAGACCAGTGCAAATATTCATATTCATGCATACAAATATTTGCACTGTGCTGGGATCGAACGCGCACCTCCTTGCGCAACGGCCGCGTTCTCTACCGCTACGCCACGGAGGCTGTCGGCGGTAGATAGATCTACTATTCCTAACATTTTTTTTTTCTCAAAAAATATATCCAAATATTTAATTACAAAAATCCTTCCACAGTGGCCTTGAAACTCTTCAAGAGAACCGTCGTCACTCCATGTTCTTCGCGTCAGTGAACCTCGGGGAAATGGTGATGTGTCTCGAAGATCTCATCAACTACTTCGCACAACCTGATGAGGATATGGGTAAGTTGACTACTGTCTTAGTTTTTTATGATTATACCGCAAAGCCGTTTACCAGAAAAAAGGGTATTGCTTTTCATACAACTCGAGATGCAAGTGAATAGGCTCTTAATAAACTTGTCCGCTTTACCATTAATGATTGCATTACTGTTTGCCATCAGGCGACATCAAGCGCTAATTTATAAAAAAATAATAATAATAAAAAGTATAATGATAAAAATAAAACATGAAAAAGCAAGGCTCTAATTCATAAGATATTTTGGATTTCAAAATTCAAATAAGACGTTTGTAATACATTTTACACAAGCAGTTTAGTATACACAACTATACTAGCTTATTTACTGGGTAGGCTCAACATCTTTTTTTTAATATACTTGTAATATACGGACCACAGCTCAAGTCACCCGAATCTGTCATATATTCCCAATCAAGCTTGAGCCCTAATGCTTTGCGATAAAGTTGAAAATCTAATACAGAAATTTTACAGATTGTAGTAAATTGATGTATTGTCATCTGTACATTACATGTCATGCCTAACAATAATTACTATAGAGCAGTTAGAAAATTTACCGATTTTTCGCTTTAGTTTAAAACAGAATATTTTAATATCACTTGTTATTTTCTTTCAGAACACGAAGAAAGCAGAACCGTTTCCGTGCCTTACGCAATCGTCAGGACCTGTTCCAAGAAGAAGGCATCCTTAACCTGATCCTGGAAGCCATAGACAAGATCAACGTCATCACATCCGGGCTTCCTCGCCGGTTTCTAGCAGGAGACGAGTCAGGGCAAAGTTGGGAGATGATCTCCGGATATCTATATCAGCTGCTTGGTATGTATCCTACTTAATATTATAAATGTTTAAGCTTGTATGGAAGTATGTTTGTTACTCTTTTACGATTTATACTGGTGGTTCACAGCCAGCACCCTAATTGCGTAGCACTCTATTACTATCAATTGCAATAATTCTGAAGCCAATTGCTAATCCATTGCTCCATATGTTGGGAAAGTGTGTCTGCTCAACAACGTAAATAACGCAATGAATGTTGTTGAACTGTCAAAATGAAACCCATTGCTACTGATAGTGTGTTACGCAATTACCGTGCTGGATTAGCATATAGGATAACTTTGATCTGGATATTCCTACAGGTTCAAATAAGGCTGCCATCTCTAAAATTTGGAAAACAGGACAAGACGCGTTAAAACCCGGAGTTTAGAGTCCGAAAGCCGGACATATCAACAAGATCTTTTAAACATATTCAATGAACAAACGGCGGACCGTGGCAACCGTGACTGGAAGGGTGGGGAACGATAAATATGGTTCGACGGTTGATCGTGGTGTGCGAGCATAGTGCGTGTCTCGCGGGCGAGCCTAATTTTTTTATTTATTTTTTAAAACTCGGTCTACAAATGAAACTTTCCCCGGACGCTCCCCTGGCCCTCTAAACTAGGACAAACTCTGGGAAACCCGGACGGATGGCAACCCTAGGTTCAAACATATGCGGATGTTTGATAGTTTTATGATATTTTTGACACATAATTTTTATATTATTTAAGGGGTGAGCAAGGGAAATTATAAACAACATTTGAAATAATTTAAATAGCACATATTTTCTCATGTATGTATTGTAGCATTCATTATATTATTTTCAGCCTAGAATCAAGCTGCTAAGAGTTGATTCTAGGCCGACAAAGTTGTATACATCTCCACAACCTTGGGGAACACAGATATTTTATACCGTTGCCCCACACTAGGAATTTCTCCTGTATCGTGGGTGCGTTTACAAACATATAAACTCACATACACAAACATCCACACCCAGAACAACTACCTGTAGGCCATACAAATATTTTTCCATGTCGGAATCAACGCACGACACGTAGCGCAGCAGTCCATAGCTCAAATACTGCACCAACCGTGTCATTTATAATCAGGATGTTGTTAATGGTTTGGTTTCCGCACTCAGTCCCTCCAGCAGACCATTGTGCGTGTTATAACCAGGATTAACATATCACCTAGTATTTCACCTAGTGTTCACATTCACCAGAAACAAATATCTATAGGCTACACTTAAAATATTTGATGATTTAATTCCCATCTCCGTTCCACCACCAGATGACCCGTAGTACGGTTAGTTTCCACCCTTACGTTGTTAACACCACTACGATCTGGACGAAGCGTTTGGCCTCTCTTATACCGCGTACATCGAAGGACTGGACCAATTTGCCAGCGGCAGTGTTTCCGTCGGACTACAATTTGAGTCTCTTCGAGGCTAGAGTGAATATGCTCTTAATAAACTAGCGCGCTTACCATCAATGATTGCATCACTGCTTACCATCAGGCGGGATTGCGGTCAAGCAATGTTTATAATTTATAAAAAAGTGTTCCGTGCAGGAATAGGGACTCGACTCGCAACGCTATAGGCAATCTCTCAGCCACTACGCCGACTAATACCCTTTTCCACAGCCGCCATTATCAAGGGCAACCACACAAACTGCGCACAATTCGCCAATTCGAATCGCCTGAACTGGTTGTTCTCCTTGCCTGGGTCTCAAGCGTCGGGAGAGGGAACGGCATGCTGGATGTGTTGGCATTGCGCTGACTGATCACCCGAAGCTTTGAACATGATGAGTAAGTATTGAGGGAACTCTAGTGTATGCGTTTTTATCATTAACCACAGACAACACTGTCACTGTCAGACAGATAGCACTGTCTCGACCGCATCACGTCGGTCATTGTTACGAGAGCTATGGGCCAGAGTAGACGTGCGGTAGTCTGTCCGTTAAGTGCGTGTGCGAGCCTGTGATATTCAACGAAGTAAAGGTTTTACAGGAACATTCCTTTATTGTAGCCAGAGTGATTGTTATAGGTACGAGCAATGATATAATATTAACAGATATGATATGTTCTAACAAACTAACCAAAATAAATGCTGCCGCTCGAGCAGGAGCACACACACATGCAAATTTTTTATTCTGCGTACATTTCACACGTTGATAGAGTGTGAGTGAGATGGGGCGCAATCTAAAGCATAGAGAAGAAAAATATGGCTAGTGTTTGTCATTTGCGCTGTTAGTGTTTGTCGTTTGTTTTACGAGTGTATCGAGAGCACAGTAAGCGAGATACTGGACTTACCTTCTTTGTACGCTTCATTTTCAGTGCGCTAGTGACATATCTACTCCAGTTTAATATATCAATGGGTACGAGCAAGATGACGTCTTGCTTTGAAGATCTGAATGTGATGATATTTGTCGGCAATAGCATGTCTTTTTTTTCACATTTCCATACTTGGAATTCATTTCTTTTTCATTTTCATTTTTCTTTTCATTTTTTTTCATGGAATTCATTTCACGGATGCGTTTAAAAAAAAAACTGGCATGCACAAGCAGCCAGACCTCGAACAACTACTTGTAGGTCATACAAATTTAAGGATAGATATACTTAGTAGATTTTTGAATAGTCGTGGTCTAGTGGTTAAAACACCAGCCTCTCAAGTATGAGTGTGCGGGTCTGATTCCAGGTCAGGCAAGTACCAATATAACTTTCTAAAGTTATATGTAGTTTCTAAGTATGTCTTGGACACCAGTGACTGAAGGTGAAGGAAAACATCTTGAGGAAACCTGACTGTCTGTAATCGCCAACCTGCATTGGAGCAAGCGTGGTGATTACGCTCAATCCTTCTCTATATGAGAGGAGACCTGTGCCCAGCAGTGGGATGATGAAAGGTTGATGATGATAGTAGATTTTTACAAGTAATTTTATTGTAAATTAAGAAAAACACTGTCTTCAATCGGTAATGCCGGCAGTTGGTCTTTAAATGCCATTTCTGGAAAATACCTCGATTATATGTAAAATGTCACACAGTGAAAACACAGTTTAGTTTAACGCAAGGCAATTTATTATTTTTTTTCTTACAGGACGAACACATAAAAGTGATCATCTCTCTACTCGAAAAACACGGTCGTGACCCCAAAGTATTGGATGTACTCTGTTCCCTGTGCGTCGGTAACGGAGTCGCAGTGAGGTCATCTCAGAACAATATCTGTGACTATCTCCTGCCAGGGAAGAATTTACTCCTGCAAACTGCGCTAGTTGATCATGTGTCCAGGTGAGTTTGGACTTTATTGGTGTTACTGTACGGGCTATTTCAGATTATCGGATTGATGCATTTGAAACGTCAAGCGATCGTCTCTTGTTAATAGTATCTTAGTCAGTCTAGGTGACTTTGAACTTTATTGTATTTTAAAATAGGTTACCTACTTTTTCAACTAGAAATGTTGTAAATTTCTGTTTACCCAAAATTTTAGAATAACATAATGGATTTCAAGCTAAAGAATGGCCCCGAATCCCTTGATCAAAAACTAGACTATATTTCAGCCAAATTCGATAAAGAATACAGGTAAACAAACCGTTGCTAGGCAACGAGTAGTTTACGCCTAAAAGACAGATGTTAAGAATCTTTTCTACATAGGTGATTTTCATAAAAGTAACAATCCTACTTCCTACAATCTAAACAGTGTATTTATGTTTAGTTGTTTATGATTTGCATAGAAAGCTTAACCGATTTGAATGAAATATGATACACAATATGTAAGCTAATTTTCTAATAGGTTAAATTTTTTTATACATATATATTATACTTGAAAGTATTACAATGCATGTGTTATGAAGTTGATTTGAAAGTAATTAAAAAACGCAAAATTGTATTGACAAATGCTTCAACTTTATTCATTGGTTGAATTCCACAAAATGTGTTTAATACCTGGATTTCATCCATCTTTCTTCTTTTGTAGGGCTATCACATAAAATTAATGTCGACATTTTAATGGTTTTTCGAAATACCAAGTTATTTATGCATGTTATTTTAGTAATTCTATTGAAATATGCTCCAATAGGAATTGTTAATAAATAGCTAGCATGTAAAATTCGATAATCATGTAAATAACAGGAGATTTGTAAAACGTGAATTGTGATAACCCTAAATTGGTTTGTTTACCTCTATTCTTTATGGAGCTAGGCGATGGTATAGATATAAGTTCATTGCATCTCATTCTTTCTTTCTCATTAAGAAAAGGACAGAAGATAAATATTAGTTCAGTCCTGTCAAATAAGCGTCTAAAGTAAATTGGTGTAGGGTACAGACGACACTCTAAGGCGATGCACGGGGTAGTTTAACACCCCACTACCCCGTGCAGGAGACGAGGGCCGGACAGACCGGGCCAGCACGAGGGTGTAGGGCCGTGGAAGAATTTAGACTCCCGCGACCCCACGCACGCTCGTGATAGAAGAGACACCGGGGTGGTTTTAGTCAGTAAAAGTCTGACAGACCCCGTCGCCCATAGTTCATCAAGCTTCTACAATCTGTCAGATTTCTTTATTCGATTTTCAACTTTTTCTTTAAAGAGTTAATGTAATATTTGACAGTTTAGGGTAGTTTGATCTGCTGTCGTCCGTCTACCTGTTTAGGACTAAAAGAATTGGGTTGTATCCTAAAAAATAATTTAATGTCCATCAGAAAGATTTATAAAATATTGAACACGTATTTTTTATTTTTTCTTTCATTCAAATACTGTGTTTATGATGATGATGACTAAGGAAGATATATTGATTTAAAATGTCGCATAACGTCACGCCGTGGTACAAGATATACCACGGCGTGACGTAATTAGCCCCCACTCCGTAACTTTAATACGCTACAGGTATCTCAGTAGTTTTTGGAATTTCGACAAAATAAAAAAATACGAGTCTTATTTTTTTTTATATCTATAAGATGGACTAATTATGTTTTTGATTTTCATACCTTGGATACGTCCCTATTGCGCCCATAATTACACTATATTTTCTTCTACAGCGTCCGTCCAAACATATTCGTGGGTCGCGTGGAAGGCTCCGCAGTGTACCGTAAGTGGTACTTCGAGGTCACCATGGACCATATCGAGAAGACCACGCATATGATGCCGCATCTCCGTATTGGATGGGCTAACACTACTGGGTGAGATGATCAAAATTGATTTCTTTAGTAAGAATATTGAATTCATGTCCTCTGTCTGTTACTCCACTACCTGCCATCAGGCTGTATAAGATAAACCGTGATGCTAGCCATCACATGCCATGACAGATGAAGTAATTCTGTTATCAACATAATATCATCATCAACCTTTTTATCGTCCCACTGCTGGGCGCAGGTCTCCTCTCATACAGAGAAGGATTGAACGTAATCACCATGCATGCTCAATAGGGGTTGAATATTTCAAACTTAAGGTCTTCAAAACGGTTTCCTTTCACTTTTTAATCAGTCATTGGTGTCCAAGATATACATAGAAAGTACATTAACAACTTACAAAAGTTACATTGGTACTTGCCTGACCTGAAATCGTACCTGCACACTCATACTTGAGAAGCAGGTGTTTTAACAACAACTATATATATATATATTATAAACTAGTGCTTGACTGTAATCCCGCCTGATAGTAAGCAGTGATGCAATCGTTGATGGTAAAGCGCACTAGTTTATTGAGCCTATTCACTTAAAAAACTTAGGAATATGAAGGATGATGGCAGTTGAGCGAGGTGATGCAATGTTAAACCCAAGACCAACACGACCAAACGATGCTGCGCTAGAGGGAAATTGATTGATTGATTTTATTTACTAAAAACATATTTTTTAATAGAAATCTTGATAACAAGCCATATTTTTTTATTTTACCATTTACATAACTACCCACATATATGTATAAACGGACTAGAAAAAACAACAGAAAAAAGGTTAGGTACACACGAACATTCAAACGATGACACTTCTTGTGGAAACCCCGCTCGCAGTTGACCGTTTTTATTTCTATATCTATGTATTTTTGTAAACCATACGTTTTTCTATACATGTTTTTCTAAAGTTATACGTACTTTCTAAGTATATCTTGGACACCAATGACTGAAGGTGAAGGAAAACATCTTGAGGAAATCTGGGCTTTAAGTCTGAAATCGCCAACCCGTATTGAGCAAGCGTGGTGATTACGCTTAGGGTTGTAACGGAGCTTCGCCTCCGCTTCCGTTACTGCGGAAGTTCCGCAAGAAATCGTATCTACGCTTCCGCCTCCGCCTCCGCACAATTTTTAGCGGAGTTATAACGGAGGTTTATTTACGTATTTATGCAATAAATAAATAGTCCGGCCGCGTTTGAGCGCGAAATGGTCAAGAATCAACTAGTGCGAGGCGGGAATGCGGCAAGCACAATTTGTTTCTCCTTAATTTTCATTACAAGAAGGTAATATTTTTTTTACCAAGTATACTACTATTAATGTACGTATTTAAAATAAAAATTTTGTTTTAATTAACCATAAATTTCAATTTTATCTATATGTACTTTCACCTCCGCCTCCGTTAACCTCCGCATCCGCGGAGGTGAGACTCGTCGCCTCCGCATCCGCCTCCGCCTCCGCTAACAAGCCTACGTTACAACCCTAATTACGCTCAATCCTTCTCTGTATGAGAGGAGACCTGTGCCCAGCAGTGGGACGATAAAAAGGTTGATAATGATGATGATGATACATTTTCTTACTTATTTTTTTCCAGCTACGTCCCTTACCCGGGCGGTGGTGAGAAATGGGGTGGTAACGGCGTCGGCGACGATCTATACTCGTACGGCTTCGACGGCGCATATCTCTGGTCTGGTGGAAGGAAGACCATGGTCAACAGGACACACCAGGAGGAGCCTTACATCAGAAAAGGTATAGAACCTTGTATGATGTACCTACTCTGTAAGCTTTCCAGTAAAAAAAATCCCGAGAATTTAAACTATTTCAAGACGACGAAGAGAAGACGCAGCGTGGGTAGGCCCCCGACAAGGTGGACCGACAACCTGGTGAAGAAAACCGCTGTATGCGGGAGGAGCAGGACGTCGTGGAGATGCTTGGGGGAGGCCTATGTCCAGCAGTGGACGTCTTTCGGCTGAAATAATGATGATGACGATGACATTTCATTTTCTTAACTTGAATGTATTATTACGTTATATAAAAGTAAATCAAAAATTAGGGTACCGATATTTTTTGATTTTTCGATATTATGTCCTTTTCATTCATAATTTGAACTTTGAAATTCAGTGTATTCTAAATAGACGTTATCGCCAAACTTATGGTGGACTGGCGATAAAACCTTTGCCATAGAATAAAGAGGGGAAGTAGGTTATCTGCGACCCAATCCGCGATTTAATTGCCTACTGTCTTAGGGTTGACGACTGTCCGCGCTTCGTCGGTTACGGTTGTCGGCCAAACCGCTAACAAATATTTATAGATTATGAGCTTATGTTTAAATTATTTGCTTAGTATTTAGTTTACATATACAGTCAGTTTTTTTTTTTTGTAATTTTTATTTTTAGTTTTGTACACATAAAGAACCATATTTATTTTTATTTTTAATTAATACAAATATAAATAATACAAACATAACATCTATTGAATCACACATTTAATACAAAATTACAAATTAGCTACAGAAAATACCTACTTTCTTCGGTTTCGACTATTACGAAACGCGTTGTTATTAAACTTTAATGTGTAATATATCCGTATCCTTGTAAATTACTTTTAGAAATATAATTTGAAAAATATAAGTCTTTATTTGTTCATAAATAGACATACCAACTTTGCAGTTTATGTGATCATTTTTTAAAAGCTAATGTGCCGAAAAACCGTGACGCGCGAACCTCGTTCCGTGCTAGCCGCGACTAGCGCAGTCATAGGCACTCTAATATTGTGTTTAGGTGTGCGTGCGGCGACGCATAGATACTATGGCGCACACATACAAGCCGCGCGCGGTCCGTTTGTATGAAGATAACGTACTTCCCTCTCTTTATTCTATGCCTTTGCTTCGCTGTGATGTGTAAAAAACTGTTATCTAGATGTCAATTTTATTGTTGTTGTTAGCTTGTCAAACTCATAAGCACATAAACATGTGTTTGTAGTCAATTTGGTTCGTAAATTTTGTTATTTACAGGCGTTATTATCCACATTTTGTTATTATTAATACACCTTCTAAGTTTCGGGCGGATTTCTAGTCATCGACATATATACTAATGGACATGCCTTAGAGATGAGAATTGTGGCACTCCGAAAGAAATAAAACGAAGTTTCGTCTATCTTTATCTGTCTCAAAATCATCAATCATCTATGAGAAAAGAGATAGTGCTAGTCTGAAAGCATACCATATAAGAAGCATATAAGATTCAAACCAAAAATTACTGCAGATTATAAGTACGCGTACGGCATGTCCATTAGTACATGTCTATGTTTCTAATAGCCGATAGCAGACATTGACATTGACATAAGTGGCTAGTAGGGAATCAATCCGGTCCGAAAGAGAGGCCATGGTTGAGCGAACGAGTGTTGCACTGCAGGCAGTCTCCGAATGGGGCAATGCCAATCTTGTAGCATTCAATGCCGCCAAAACACAGGCGTGTATTTTCACCGCCAAAAGGAGCCCGTTCACCTTGGCTCGAACGGCCTCGAACCTTAACTTTGGGCGGTTCATTGAGTCCAAGGCAAAGGTGGCTGCCAGGAAAATTGGCGTTATCGCAAAGGTCCGGCAGTACTTCACACCTGGGCAGCTTCTAATGTTATACAAAGCACAGGTCCGTTCGTGTGTGGAGTACTGCAACCACATTTGGGCTGGTGCTGCCAAGTGTCACCTGGCCACTTTGGATTCAGTGGAGAGACGTGCAAAGAGGCTGATTGGTGACCCTGATCTAAGTCGGGTTGGTCTCCAAAGCCTAGAGCACAGGCGTAGAGTAGCCAGCCTTTCGGTGTTCTATAGGATGCATTTCGGGGAGTGTGCGAGGGAATTGCATGATTTAATTCCCCCATCTCCGTTCCACCAGGGGACGACCCGTCGTACGGCTGGTTTCCACCCTTACGTTGTTAACACCACTACGATTCGGACGAAGCGTTTCGCCTCCTCCTTTATACCGCGTACATCGAGGGACTGGAACAATTTGCCAGCGGCAGTGTTTCCGTCGGACTACAATTTGAGTGTCTTCAAGGCTACAGTGAATAGGCTCTTAATAAACTAGTGCGCTTTACCATCAACGATTGCGTCACTGCTTACCATCAGGCAGGATTGCCGTCAAGCGCTGGTTTATTATATGGAAAAGAAAAGTGACATTCCGTGCCGGAATCGAACCCGTGACACGCAGCGCAGCAGTAGGTCGCTTAGCCACTGCACCAACCGTGTTGTGTTTTAAATAATAATTAATAACGACATACTGTTTCAATTCTTAATTAATTCTGCTAACAAGTTTCCATAAGAAAATTAACGCTGTTCTGGCCACAGGTGACGTCATCGGCTGCGCGTTGGACCTGACGGTGCCTATAATCAACTTCATGTTTAATGGAATGAGGGTCACGGGTTCCTTTACCAACTTCAACCTGGAAGGCATGTTCTTTCCGGTCATCAGCTGCTCTAGTAAACTGAGGTATGTTTGAAACCTTTAAGTTATTTTTTTTGGATATTACGTTAAAGACGGGTCTGAGCAGTTGTGTTGCTATGTGTGAGGGGTACGATACGCCAAATGATGTTGTGTCGGGAGTTTGGTCGTGGAGGGTCTCCACGTCAATCTCCCTCGGGCGCAGCATCGTTGGTCGTGTTGTTGGGTTTAACATTGCATCACCTCGCTCAACTGCCGTCTTTCTTCCTATTCATTAAGTTTTTTAAATGAATAAGCTTAATAAACTAGCGCTTTACCATCAACGACTGCATCACTGCTTACTATCAGGCGGTATTGCGGTCAAGCATTAGTTAAAATAAAAGAATATCAGCAACCAGAGAAAGGTCCCGGCTGCTACTTACAAGTTGTAGGTCGTGGGTTCGAACCCCGTCAAGCGCTTTACTTTGTGCAAATAATTTCATCACCACAGCGCTCTCAAAAACGTTGAAGGAAAACATTGTGAGAAAACGGCATGTCCTAGAGGCCTTCGAAGACATATGATATGTACTAACCCGCACTGGGCCCGCGTGGTAGATTACGGCCCACTTTCTCTCACTGAGAAGAGACCTGTGTCCCAGGAGTGGGAACATTATAGGATTATACAACATTACGTATTTTTCGTTTATGCGAAACCCTCATTTCCAGTATTTTTAAGTAAAGAATCTACGTACAAAATTTCAAAGAAGATATAATTAAGAACCACAAAGTTATGAGCTTGTTATCTTACTTGGTTGTCCCGACAAAAATATAGTCAAAGCTCTGCGTTAGCTGGTACTATGATCTATCGTAACCGCTCGGTAACCACTCTGCTACAATTTCTAAATGTATTTGGGAAAAAATATAACATGGTGTAAAAATTATTGGAATCGATTCAGTTGCTGCCAGGAAACTTGGCGCTATCGCAAAGGTCCGGCAGTACTTCACACCTGGGCAGCTTCTAATGTTATACAAAGCACAGGTCCGTTCGTGTGTGGAGTACTGCAGCCACATTTGGGCTGGTGCTGCCAAGTGTCACCTGGCCACTTTGGATTCAGTGGAGGGACGTGCAAAGAGGCTGATTTGTGACCCTGATCTAACTCGAGTTGGTCTCCAAAGCCAGGCACAGGCGTAGAGTAGCCAGCCTTTCGGTGTTCTATAGGATGCATTTCGGGGAGTGTGCGAAGGAATTGTATGATTTAATTCCCCCTTCTCCGTTCCACCAGCGGACGACCCATCGTACGGCTGGTTTCCACCCTTACGTTGTTAACACCACTACGATCCGGACGAAGCGTTTCGCCTCCTCCTTTATACCGCGTACATCGAGGGACTGGAACAATTTGCCAGCAGCGGTGTTTCCGTCGGACTACAAGTTGAGTGTCTTCAAGGCTAGAGTGAATAGGCTCTTAATAAACTAGTGCGCTTTACCATCAACGATTGCGTCACTGCTTACCATCAGGCAGGATTGCGGTCAAGCGCTGGTTTATTTCACATATACAAAAAATTACGTTGTATATCAACAATAATTATCCCTTCCCCCAAGATTGTCTAGTTAATAATTGTCCGCCTATCTTAACTTTTAAACCATGAGGATACTGCCAATTTATTTTTCATCACACATGCTCGTAAACAGTGTTAATAAACGCAAGTAAAGTAGGCGGGATGTCCCGTATTGTACCCTCGGGCTTGCAAAATTTCATTGTGAGCCCAAGGGCGTGAAATGTATTTTTTTTTAAAGATATATTTCAAGAAGTTTCAATATCATATAAAAACTAAGTAAGTCTTCCTTGCGGATTTTCGAATTTAGAACTATTCATTAACTCCATTTAAAATATGTAGAAGGCACTAGAAACCAGTTACTAATACTAGTATATAATTCAAATTTAGAATGAAAAATGCTAATATTGTTATTTAAACGGTCTTTTGTTTTGAGTTTTTGGCGGGAAGCCAAGATGAGTGCCAGGCTCGTTTTTCATTGGACTTTTAAATTATTTATAGTGTCGTTTACTAAATAAAAACGTGTGATTTATGTAGTAAAAAGTGCATTCAGTGGATAATTCATAAAGAACAGTGAAATATTGTAGCATAGTGGCCACATCATGGCTTCGTACCAAATCTTCCTCTGTGTTCGGTTCGCGCGGCCGTCTTTTTCGACATGAATAATTCATTACGTGACATTGGCTAAATGCACAAACCGTGCGAAGCCATAAGAGAAAGAAAGAAGAGCTTTTGAAGATTTTTCTTGAAATTGGCACAAAGTCATAACTAGTGCCACACTACAACAAAAAAAAACGGTCTTTTTTATTTATAGTTTACTCGCAAATGGGATGAAAAACATTGTGTTTGCCTTGGGCGGAATAGAAATGTCTTACATCCCGCCCTAGAAAAACAATGTACTATTAAGTTTTTTTATACCTTCAATTGTTTCTATTAAATATTGTATTACACAGAAAAACAAAATCAAACTTTTTTTGTTGCACAAAATATTTCTACTATTGGTCACTAATTTGGGTGCGCTGATTTCAAATGTACGAATCGGCGCCATTGTGTCAGTAACTATTTTTTATTTTTTTTATTTTCGGGCATTTTCCTTCCTTGACTTTCTTTCTATAAAGAATTCAAGAAAGTAAATATACCTAGTTAGTTTTCCATCTTCGTTTTTTTTACGTCAATAAACTGATTCGTTCACTTACAGCTGTCGTTTTCTCCTGGGTGGAGAACACGGGCGGCTTCGCTACGCAGCTCCTGAAGGTTACTCCCCATTAGTGGAGTCTCTCCTCCCACAGCAGATCCTCAGCCTGGAGCCTTGCTTCTACTTCGGCAACCTGTCCAAGAGAGCGTTAGCAGGGCCACCATTAGTTCAAGACGATACAGCGTTTGTACCAACACCGGTTGATACTATACAGGTAAGGCGTCATAGTAATGGGTAAAAGTGAAAGAGTGTTTTTTTTTTTTTTTGTTTTAAATGAACAGACAGATGTGCTGCTGGGGAGTTTGTTCCTCCACTTCTTCTTCCCAGCGAAAGCACTAGGAAGTGGCGATGGGGTGGAGTGGGCGTTTTGTGGGACTGTCTTATGTAATTGAGGTTCAAGAAGTGCTGTTTCTTGAATTACTTTTGATTTTGATTTGTAAGCTGATTTAAAAATACATATAAGCCCATATACGAGTATACGTAAAGATATAGGCGGGATTGAATTCCGAACTGACGGCATGGTTGGTGCAGTGGCTGACCGATTCACTGCGCGCTGTAAACAAATAATTTTTATTGTTTACAGGTGTTCCAAGTCTGGCTTTTGTGTATATTAGTTATGATACAGGAGTAATTTCTAGTGTGTAACCCGTCAGTTACGATAAGCACAGAACCAGAGTAGGTGGCCTATGTCCAGCAGTGATACCCATAAAGTACCCGGTTGCCGAATTTGGTAATATAAATACTGAATCCGTTTTACAGATTACGCTGCCATCCTACGTTGAACAAATTCGTGATAAACTGGCTGAAAATATTCACGAAATGTGGGCTATGAACAAGGTAAGATTTAATTAACAAAATTGTTTATATACGACGTTACTTTTTGTTTATACGAATCCTGAATACAGTTAGTCTCGGTGGTAGGCCACAACATCAGCCGCCGGCGTAAGTTACCACCCACCAGACAAAGTCATGCCGCCAAGCGATTCATCGTGTTCCGGCATGATGTCTGGTGAAGCCGTACGGAGGACGGGTCTGAGCAGTTGTGTTGCGATGTACGTGCCGGGTACGATGCGCGAAATGTTGTTGTGTCGGGAGTTTGGTAGTGGAGGGCCTCCAGATCAATATCCCTCTGGCGCAGCATCGTTGGTCGTGTTATTGGGTTTAACATTGCATCACCGCGCTCAACTGCCGTCTTCCTTCCTATTTACTCAGTTCTTTTGAGTGAGTAGGCTTAATAAACTAGCGCGGTTTACCATCAACGAATCACTGCTTACCATCAGGCGGGATTGCAGTCAAGCGCTAGTTTGTAATTTATATATAGTCCAGAATAAGCAACTGAATCGATTCCAATCATTTTTACACCAGGTTATATTTTCCCAAATACATTTAGAAATTGTTGCACTGTGATTACCGAGCGCGCACGGTAGATCATCAACAGCTGACGCCAGAGGTCAACGCCCCGCTCACCCGCCTGAGCGGAGCGTAGACCACATTTTTGTTGAGACCGCCAAGTACAAGTAACAAGCTCATAATTTTGTGGTTTTTCATGATATCTTTTTGAAATTTTGTACATAGATTCTTTACTTAAAAATACTGAACACGTGTTTCGGGTTTTGTATAAACAAAAAAAAATGTTGTATATTACTCCTCTTATTACAATACATGGATTTTATTTATATATGCAGTTCTTTATATAAAAACTAGCTTTCCGCCTGCGGCTTCGACCGCGTGGAATTCGGTTATGTCGCGCTTTTTAGATTTCCCTCGGGAATATCAAATTTTCTGCGATAAAAAGTAGCCTATGTCCTTTCTCAGGGTGTAAGATTGTTTGTTCCTAATTTCACCAAAATCGGTTGAGGGGTTTAAGCGGGAAAGCGTAACAGACAGACAGACAGAGTTACTTTCGCATTTCTAATATTAGTATGGATGACGGCTTAGTTTGTCACTAAGTTGTCACTTAAAATTTAACCTCAATAAAATTCTAAGTTCTCACTTAAAATTTAACCTCAATAAAATTCTAAGTTCTCACTTAAAATTTAACCTCAAAAAAATTCTAAGTTCTCTCTTAAAATTTACCCTCAATAAAATTCGAAATACAAATACAGGCTGAAAAGTTATGTTAGATTTCGTTCGGTAATAAGGGGACAAATGTTTAGACCGTCTAGATAAACCCATTCCCTGGCTCATGTATCACACATGGGCGTACCCATCTTCTGGTCAGGGGCAAGTCAGATTTTTAGAGTCGAATAGTCAAATCAAATAAATGTAATTCATATGGAGATTATATTTTGCGAGATTTCCAAGATTTTCTGAGTCAGGGTTACGGGTTGGTTAAAAAAGAAACTGTGGCCCTGGCCGTCATACAGGCAAGTGAAGAAACACGGGTGGATTTTAGTTAGTAAAAGTCTGACACGGCCTTCCGCTCCGCCCAGAGCGGGAGAAGTAATTTGATGATTTCCCATCCCAACGAAAACAAAAAAGGGGCGGGGGCAGAAACATGTGATTCGGGTTGATTGCTTAACTATTGTGTCGGTCTGCCATTATAGTGTTCTGTAATACGACAGAGGTATGATGAAGTGGGTGTAAAGTCCACTCGTCCTCCATAAAAAAGCGAGGATTCTCCCACCATACTGGTGGTATGTCTGGTGAGCAACTGGCCGATGGTTGATGTCGGGACGTTGTGTATGTATACATATGCTATACACAATAATAGGCTTCTTTTTGACAGTTCAACAACTTTCATTGCGTTATTTACGTTTTTGCGCTGACATATTTTACGAACATATGGGGCAATGGATTGGCAATATGCTTCAAAATGTATCAAATTGTGTGTTATTCGATTAGGGTGCTGGTTATTAGGCCCTTCCTTGAATATGAATAATTATTCTTGTATGATAACGTATTATGCTAATAATCCTATCCAGATCGAAGCAGGCTGGATGTACGGGGACCAACGGGAAGACCTTCACAAGATACACCCGTGCCTCGTGCCCTTCGAGCGTCTGCCGCCGGCTGAGAAGAGATACGACATACAACTTGCTGTCCAAACACTCAAGTATGATACTTTTTAATAATTAAGATCCAGTTAAAGTGAATCTTATAATTTTCAAGGCTGGACTGGCTCGGCTGCCGGCAAAAGTTACCACCAAAGTCTTGCCGCCAAGCGATTCGTCGTGTTTCGGCATGATGTCTGGTGATGCCGTACGGAGGACGGTTCTAAGCACTTGTGTTGCGATGTGTGCCGGGTACGATGCGCCAAATGTTGTTGTGTTGGGAGTTTAGTCGTGGAGAGTCTTCAGATCACTCTCCCTCTGGCGCGGCATCGTTGGTCGTGTTGTTGAGTTTTACATTGCATCAGCTCGCTCAACTGCCGTCTTCCTTCCTATTCACTAAGTTTTTAAAGTGAATAGGTTTAATAAACTAACGCGCTTTACCGTCAATGATTCATCACTGCTTACCATCAAGGGGGATTGCGGTCAAGCAGTAGTTTATAATTATTAAAAAAAATAGTAACTGCATACAGATAGCTTGTAATCAGGAAAAACAACGGGACGGGAGCGAAACTCATGCAGGTGAAACCGCGGGAATATTAAAAAGATTCCTTACAAAATGATATTGTATTGTTTGTTAGGACTATCCTGGCTCTGGGCTACTACATCAGTCTGGACAAGCCGCCGGCCCGCATCCGCAATGTTCGTCTGCCCAACGAACCATTCATGCAGGTAAATATACCTACCTATTAATTATTATTGTGTAGAAACACTACAGTTAACACTCAAGTGCTAATTCATAATTAAAATTTAGAATAGCACGATTTTAAGTGCAAATTAGGGATAATACTTCAATATTTGAGACTCACCAGAGTGCAGTACTAGCGCATATACTTAGTTAATATTTTTTTTTTTTACAATAAATGGCCGATGCCTGTATTTAATATTGCTCTTATTTTTAGATTTATTAAAATTTTAATAAGGAGTTATATGAAACATTGAACATATTAAAAAAAGAGAAATATTAGACCTTATTATAATAAACTTTACGTCCTATTATCGCTTCCAGTATAGCATATTTTTTTAAACTAAATAAGTTAAAAAACCAATGACTCTTTTTTATATTTATTAATATTGAGTTATAAAATAACATTGGACAGCCTCCGTGGCGTAGCGGTAGCGAAAGCGGCGGCTGCGCAAGGAGGCGTGGCCGCGTGGGTTCGATCCCCGCGCAGTGCAAATATTTGTATGCATGAATATGAATATTTGCACTGGTCTGGTCGTGCCTCGGAAAGCACGTTCAGCCGTTGGTCCCGGTTGCCATACGAACATCTAAGGGCAGTCGTTCCGGGTTGTTGGAGCCCTCAAAAGTTCAACAATTGGTCTAACTGCAATGCTTCGATATCACCTTCGGGTTGTGGAGGTCAGACTGGTAAAGCGGACGGTGATGACGGTGGTACTTAATATAAGTATTACTATAAATCGCGAATTGCCTTTCCCACAGTCAAACGGCTACAAGCCAGCACCTTTGGACCTGAGTGCTGTCACCCTGACACCCAAGATGGACGAACTAGTTGACCAGCTGGCAGAAAATACACATAACCTTTGGGCCAGGGAGAGAATACAGCAAGGATGGACATACGGACTTAATGAGGTAAGCGAACGATCTTTAAAGCTACGATGCACCACAAACCACTCACGCTTAATGTATGAAGAATCCTGGCTGGAGGCTTTATTTTTAATTAAGGCATCCACAAGAAAGTCCAGTTAAATAGTCACGGCCTCTAATGGTCAACTACGAAATGCCATATCAAAAAAAAAAAAAAAAGTATGAAGAAATTCCGGCCAAGTACAAGTCGGACATACGGAGGACAAATCTGAGCAGTTGTGTTGCGATGTGTGCCGGGTACGATGCGCCAAATGTTGTTGTGTCGGGCGTTTGGTCGTGAGGAGTCTCCAGATCAATCTCCCTCTGGCGCACCATCGTTGGTTGTGTTGTTGGCTCGCTCAACTGCCGTCTTCCTTCCTATTTACTAAGTTTCTAAGTGAATAGGCTTAATAAACTAGCGCGCTTTAAGATCAACGATTGTATCACTGCTTACCATCAGGCGAGATTGCAGTCAAGCACTTGTTTATAATTTAAAAAAAAAAAATATGCGCACTCAGGACTACCGTAAAATATGTAACAGTAGATTTAAAAAAACACACATTTCTTGTATGAAGATGTCTTAAATTTTTTACTTAATTTTTTTTTATTCATTGTTGTTCGCGGAGTTATATCTACACACTGAAATTCAACTGTTTATCTTTATCTTTTCAAAAGATACTGTCCTACCACCTAACCTTGAAATGGACGAAGATTAGCAACACAAACGATACTCGCGTATTTGTTTTTCTTTTCTTAATTAAGAACTTTGCCGCCCATTGAATGTTTTGTGTTGAATGTTTTAGTTCGATATTTGATCGGTGTACAATAAAGAATATATAACTAAATAAACTTTTGTTAAGTAAATTTACACAACAAAAGGCCTCGTTTATGAGGCCTTTCTACTTCTTTTTATTGCTGTATATGGATTTTATAACCCGCGCAGATAAAGAAAAGATCTGTAAATGGCGTCCGCTCGCATGCGTTCTCAATCACTCTCTATCGCAGTCTATGCTCACACAGTGATGTAAGCGCTGCAAAAAAAAATCATCGATCAGGAATTCAGGATTCGCATTCCAAACTACTGAGCTACTTTGATGCACTCCAAGTTATCGTTAATTTCATTCCGCTAACGTTTATGTTATTTTGTTGTTTTTGTTGAGTTTGAACAATTAAAATCAACAAAAACAACAATAAAATAAACACAACAACAAACAAGTAAAATGTCATATTTACGTTGTAAATAACAATATTTACAGCGTAAATTTGACATTTTACTATCTTAGCTTTTGATTTGTGATTGAACAATGGCATGTTTTGTCAACCGTACCATAAGTATCCGCCGCCATTTTCAGATATTTTCTTTATCTGCGCGGGTTATATTAATATTAGCTTTATTTATAACGTTATTTTTATATTTCTTATTTTATTTATCTGATATTATGTAAATATGTTTTAACTTATGTGCTTTTTTTTTCATATTTTGTAAATAGTACCTACTTATGTTTGCAATTTACCATCAGTGTATATTCTATCCATCAATCATCGAGCTGCCTCAATATCATCAGGATTCGACCAGTGCTGTCTGCTGTGACTCTCACACTTAGTATAGTACTTACAATTCTATTAGGTGTGAGGGTCACAGCATGATATCCCTGAGTGCCTTTCATCTAGCATCTTCATGTTCACCGCATCGTTTCTTCTGTCATCAAGTCTTTAAGCCGATGGACGTGTATTCACTTTTCTTTTAGCAGAACTGTCGATTATTCTTGTAGTTTATTTTTCAGACAATCTTGTTCTTGAACGAAAATTATCTTAAAAGGCCTGCACCCGCTCTCAGAGCAGGCGTTTTAAAAAGAAAGTTTTTGGAAAAATTTATGATATTTATGAATGTGAATTACGTGAGGTAGAATCTCTGATAAATTCTGTGCATTATTTAATTTATTGCATTATTTATTTCGGAAAAATATAGTGCGTCGGACGGACTGATCAACGTAATCCTATGATGTTTATTTTATGACACGACGTTGACTTTTTCAAAATTTTTTTTCTGAATTCAATTATGCAGAAAAACAATACTTTTTTTGAGTTACGACAAAATTGCTTTCCAGTGTCGATATGTTAAAGATAAGATGTGAATACTGTGCCCCGTGTGGTACCAGGCTTAGAATAGTACGTTAGTAGGCGACTAAGTGAACTCTCATCAGGGAAGCGGGCAGCAGTGCTTTTCTTGTGAAACAAAAAATTACTGCGATCCCCAACCCCCCTGCCAAGCGTGGGGATTATGGCAACCCAATGGAATGAAAGCCTTGGGGGAGGCCTTTGTGCAGCAGTGGACCTCTATAGGCTGAAGAAGATATAGATAGATTTCTGGACAATACCAGTGACGTCAGCTGTGACTCTCACACTTAGTATGGTATTGTTCTATTAGGTGTGAGGGTCACAGCAAGATGTCATTGAGTGCCTCTTCAATGAAGAAAGAAGAACACGTCGCTGTATATTGTATTATGTAATTCTATTTGTCTGTATAATATGCGCTTCTGTTTTATTTTTCGAAGTGACGATCAAGTCTCCTGCATCCGTCAATCGAATTGTTCCACATGTGACTCTAAACAACATTCTTTAAAACACTAATACCGGAATAGGGATGTTTCCTGGGTAAAAAAAAAAAATGATTCTATTTAGTCCGTCATTCAGATTATAGAAAAATATTGGATACGTATATTTTGTTTTATCAAATCAATAAAAATTGACAAATATGAAAGGCATCAAAGATCAGGAGTGGTGGCTGGTGACGTAACTGGCCGCTAAAAAGTGTAGCGAGCAGCACAAGTTTTCAACGCGCTATGTCGTCTTCATTTTTTGTGTATATGAAAAAAGAAAAAATACGTTTCTAGTATTTTTTGGAAATCTGACTGACGGGCTAAATAGGTTTTTTGGTTAAATACCCTATTGTACCTATATAAAAATAGAACGTACATACATGTTTTAAAATATATATATTGGTTTTTTAAAACTATTATTGGGTTGAAATTTCGTAACAAAAGTTATTCAAAATGACGGATTACATCATTCTCTGCTGGATTCAGGTGACTAAAACGCCACCCTGTATTTCGTATATATTGTTTTATTTTTCTATGTGAATACAGAACACGATATATGAGAAGAATCTCATATATCGTGTTTATATCTACCATTGTATATCTGTCTATTGTACCTATATGTATTTTCACTATCTATTTTCTTTTGATTTAATAATAATATAGAAGTATGAGCATAGATGGAGATAGAGAGGTATGGAAGAAAAATACATACAGGGTGTATCTGACATCGTAACGCAAACTTCGCGAAAAGACTACACCGCATGCCACTAACAAAATTATGATAGTCATTTATGTCGTTAATGAGCGGTTACAAAAATAACAGTGTTTAAAAAAAGTGTCGGCTCGGCCTTTGAACGTTGCAAGCGTGCCGCCGTGCGTGTTTGTAGGTATGACGTTGACCCCTGATGCGAACTCGCATTAAATCAGCTGATAGAATAGTTTTTCTAGTATTGTTCACATTGCGCTTTTTTATGTAATTAACGAATTAATTATTATTTTTTTATCTTATTGGGTTATAAAAGTATAGCAATTATGAACGGTCTAAAGTGAAAAAAACTACATTTTATTTTTTTTAAATCGGGAAGAAACCGACGCAAAATTCCACCACTGGGGGGTTCAGTATCATGTACTGGATCCATGGTACTCGTTTGTGCGTCGATGTCAGATACATCCTTTATTGCAACGTTCTCAATTAAATTGCGATATGGGCCACGTTCAGCGACAGGCTACGCTTGCCGTGCACTATTTTCACAAACCGTTTCGACCCACTTTTGACCCCCTGTAGTTCAGTGCCTGTTGCAAGTACAAAGATAAAATTGTATCTTTCTCGGTAGACCATAACATCGGCTGCCGGCAGAAGTTACCACCTACCAGACAAAGTCTTGCCGCCAAGCGATTCGTCGTGTTCCGGCATGATGTCTGGTGAAGGGCGTACGGAGGACGGGTCTGAGCAGTTGTGTTGCGATGTGTGGCAGGGACGATGCGCCAAATGTTGTTGTGTCAGGAGTTTGGTCATGGAGAGTCTCCAGATCAATCTCCATCTAGTGCAGCATCGTTTGGTTGTGTTGGTCTTGGGTTTAACATTGCATCACCTCGCTCAACTGTCGTCTTCCTTCTTATTCACTTAGTTTTTTTGAGTGAATAGGTTTTTAACAAACTAGCGCGCTTTACCATCAACGATTGCATCACTGCTTACCATCAGGCGGGATTGCGGTCAAGCACTAGTTGATAATTATACGACATGTAAATAAAACCCCGTCCGATCCCTTAAAAATAATAAAGGTTAGGTAAAGACATGACCGAATATGAAATTTTACATAATCGTCATAGTAATTGTTACTAATGAATTTTGGAATTATCTTTTTTTTTCCTCGAATTAATTCCAACTTCCCCAAAATTGGGTAATTTAAAAAAAGTTACAAAACCATTTTGACGGTATTTATGAGCGATGCGACCACGTGCCGCGTGCCCTGCCCCCCTTCGTCCGCGCATGTATTGGCTACCGCACATGTATTCAGTTACCTACTTTTGCGAAATAATATTTATTTTTAGGGGGATTTTTTTTTCTAAGTCTAATCCGACTTTGTAGGCATAAGTAGAATAAGTTATCGATACCTAACAATACCTTCGCGTATCGGACAGGGTTTTATTTCATATTGCATATTAAAAAAAAAACATTTTCGACTTCTAACTGAATATTAAATACCCACAAAATAAATTCTTCACTGTTACTGTTTTTATTACCCGACTACGGCAAAGCAAAAGGAGGGTTATGATTTTGATAGGCTATGTATGTATGTATGTATGTATGTATGTATGTATGTTCATCTGTTCCCTCGTTTCGACAAATGACATATCATTAGAAGCGTCTTAATTGTCCGCTGGTTATAGGCTATATAGGGTTTCACAAAATCTAATGTGGCGCCCTCTATCGGACAAAACATACAGAGTAAAAAAATAAAGTTAAGATAAATATGCCGTGTTTGGTATCATTTTAAAGCGTTTTACTTGTACATTTTGAATATATATATATTACTCGCATTTGTTTGTGACTTTACCTGTATTCATGGGCTGATTGCATATAATTCACATATTTTCGTTCATAGCTTCTTTACTACTTATCAGAATAAGACCACTGCAGTACCATTAGAAGGGCCTTGATATTCTGTTGGGTATGAGCTATAAAGCTTTTCACCAAATTTAGTATAGCGCCCTCTAGCGGACAAAAAGTTCTAAGTAAATATAAAATTAAAATAAATAAACCGTGTTTGGTATCAATTGAAAGAGCTTCACTTACATATTACGTTACATATACCTACCTACCGTAACACTTGGACAACGTGTGACTACGCCTTTCCAAACATGAAAACTTATTTCTAAATAGTGAATATTGCATACTTCAGAATAGTATTGTATGACATTACTATCAATTTACAACGAAGGCATCTTGGTAGAATCTACTGTGTCCATTTACTTGCAACTACATTAGCAACTTTGTTTAGTTCAGTATTCTGAAAATCTTGTTTTATACTTTTTCAGCGTCGTTTTTGTCGTAGTTGGGTTTTAGTTTTTTTACTTTTTATTGTAGGACCCTGATATGCATCGCTCCCCTCATTTGGTGCCCTATCCGAAAGTTGACGATGCCATTAAGAAGGCGAACAGAGACACCGCCTCGGAGACTGTAAGGACACTACTGGTGTATGGGTACATGCTGGACCCACCCACTGGAGAACAGCATGAAGGTAAGGAGAGTGTTCCAGGGCACAAGTATTCATTATTATAAGTTAATATATGCTAAATATCACTATCAGTGTTTAGGTAGATGACAAACAATCCAACTAAATACAACAACTTTGAGAAAGAGGCGTCTCATTGGATCCAGCTCGGCTGGGCAGCGTTCGGGAAGCTACGCTACATCTTCTCGTCGTCCAAGATACCACAGTGTCTCAAGACTAAAGTCTTTGACCAGTGTGTGTTGCTAGTGATGGCATACGGAACTGAAACGTGGTCGCTCACAATGGACATCATATGAAGGCGCAAAGCCACACAAAGGGCAATGGAAACAACTATGCTAGGAGTTTCTTTGCGCGATTGAATCAGGAATGAGGAGATCCGCAGAAGAACAAAAAGTCACCGACATAGCTCTTCGAGTCGCTAAAATTAAGTGGCAGTGGGCGGGGCATATTGCTCACAGTGGCGGCCATGTACCGGAAGATGTAGCGTAGGAAGGCCCCCAACAAGGTGGACCGATGACCTGGAAGCCGATGAATGCGGGCAGCACAAGACCGGTCATCATGGAAAGCCTTAGGGGAGGCCTTGGTCCAGCAGTGGGCATCTTTAGGCTGAGAAGAAGAAGAAGGCAGATGACAGATATTTTATGCTGAAGACAATTTAATGATTCAAAATGGCGTCCGTGAGTTTCTTGCCCGTTCTCCTCCATAGAGGCCTACGCTTTGAAACGGGTGATTAGCTACATCTTACTGACTGACAGTTCAAAAGTAGGACGACATGGTTGGCTTAGTAATTAAATGTTTGAACGCTGCGCTGCATGTCGCGGGTTCGATTCCCGCACGGAACAAATATTTGTATGACCTATAAGTAGTTGTTCCAGGAGTGGTTGTTTGTGTATATGAGTTTATATGTTTGTAAACGCACCCACGATACAGGAGAAATTCTAAAGTAAGTACGTTATTAAAAAAAAAATAGCCCGTGAATGGTTTTCTTGAATTAATGTTTTGATTTTTGATTTTACGATTTTTATGTGTACCTTCTCGTTCCACCAGTTTGTAAACCTTGTTTACGATTTATTTGCGTGTCCCCTCTCATTCTGGAAGTACTTATTGACAATGTAAATATCGATTTATCTGCCAAAATGTAAAGTAATATTATGAATTAACGGAAAAATAACATTACAAATAACGTTTTTTTTTTAATAATT